>SMMQ01001686.1:8056-18773 GCA_008271595.1 [Pythium] brassicae (nom. inval.) | reverse complement strand
TTGATTCCGATGGAAGATCTCGAGATCTTGCGCACGCTGGGCTCGGGCACATTTGGTCGCGTGAAGCTCGTGCGCCACAGGGCCACGGGCACGCCATACGCCCTGAAAGTTGTCAGCAAAGCCGTCGTGGTCGCGTACAACCAGCAGCTCAACATCTTGAGCGAGAAGCGCACGATGGCGCAGTGCCGCCACCCGTTCATTCTGAGACTCCACCAGACGTTCCAGGACCACGACAACGTGTACTTCCTGCTCGACTTTGTCCAAGGTGGCGAACTCTTCACGTACCTGCACTGCTCGCCGAACTCGCCGCGCCAGCTCGACGATGACCACGCGCGGTTCTTCGCAAGCCACGTGCTGATGGCGCTCGAGTATCTGCACGACCGCAACATCGTGTACCGCGACCTCAAGCCAGAGAACCTGCTCATTGACTCACAAGGGTACCTGAAGCTGATCGACTTTGGCTTTGCGAAAGTCGTGGAGGACCGGACGTACACAATGTGCGGCACGCCCGAGTACCTGGCGCCCGAGCTCATCCTCGGCACGGGATACACCAAGGGCGTGGACTACTGGGCGCTCGGCGTGCTTGTGTACGAGATGGTCATCGGGCACTCGCCGTTCGCGGTGCGGCACGACGCGCCCGAGCTGCAGGTCTATCACAACATCCGCTCGGCGGCGGTGCGCTTCCCCGAGTGGGTGAGCGCGCCGTGCCGCGCGTTCATCTCGAGGCTGCTCGAGCGCGACGTGACGAGGCGCCTGGGCCTCACGCACGGCGGGGCGAGCGCTGTGCGCGCTCACGCATGGTTCGAGGGCCTCGACTGGGAGAGCGTGTACCGGAAGACGGAGCCCGCGCCGTACAGACCCCGGCTCATGGACGCTCTCGACACATCCACGTTCGAGTTCGACAGCGCCGCCGCGTGGGAGGAAGACGACGTCGTGCTGCTGTATGTGGACGGCGGCAGTGGTTGGGACGTGGACTTCTAAGAGGTCTTTTGTGTGTTGAGTTGCTTGCGTACGAGCTCGGAGAGGAGTCCGCAGTCTTGAAGCTATCGTGGAGGTCTGGAGACAGTAGAGCTCGAGTGCTTCGGTGGGAATACAAAAATCAAGATGTCTCACGTCGCAGAACGTGGCTGTTGGTGCTCCTCATTCATTGCCAGTGGTTCTTTTTCACCTCCATCCAGCACACAGCGCCACCAGCTCCAGCACACCGCACCATGCGCTACCTCCGCGCCAAAGGCATCCGCAAGGCGCTGCGGCAATTCCACTTCCTCTGCGGCATCAAGCCGCCCTACAAGGTGCTGCTCGACGGCAACTTCGTGGCCATGTGCGCGCAGATGAAGGTGGCGCTGCACGAGCGCCTGCCCAAGTTCCTGCAGGTGAAGCCGCACGAGCTGCAGCTCTTCATCCCGCGCGCGGCGCTCGCGGAGCTCGAGCTGCTTGGCGACGAGATGCGCGCCGCCTTCGAGCTCGCGCAGTCGTTTACAGTCGTCGAGGACGTCGTTGGTGGGGAGGACAGTGGCGACAAGCCCGTGGACGTCACGACGGCCATCCGCCGGCTCATCGGCGACCGCAACGAGCGCAAGTTCCTCGTCGCGACGCAGGAGGTGGAGCTGCGCAAAGAGCTGCGCGCGCTGCCGGGCGTGCCGCTCTTCTACCTCAACCGCTCCGTGCTCGTGTTCGAGGACATCTCGCGCGCCACACTGGCGATCGTGCGCCAGGAGGAGAAAGCCAAGCTGGCCAAGCTCGACACGAACGAGAAGCGCAAGCTCGACCTCGTGACGGCCGACGACAGCGACGACGCGGACGCGGAGCAGGAGAAGCGGCGGCTCAAGAAGGCGCGCGCGAAGGCCCCGAACCCGCTGTCCGTGAAGAAACCGCTTAAGAAGAAGGTGCGCGCGAAGAAGCCCAAGCACGCTGGCGCTCAAGCCTAACTCGAATGGAATGCGGATGCTTATACAGTACCACACGCCTGCGCTCGTGTCTTTGGGTGGCCACCTGAGAACGAAGCGGTCCACTTGGACGCACCTCACTTGCTCACTATTCCGAGCCCATAATCGTTTCGCGTCACATGAACTGCATCGCAGCGAGCCTTCATGGCGCTGCGGCAAGCGAGGCTGCGGTGTCGAGCGCCGCGGCCGTGCAGCTGCTGGTGCTGGGCTCCCGGCTCGGCGCGTGGGTCCACTCGGACGCGCACACCAGCCTGTCCGGCCCGCTTCAGCATGGCCCCGTGCTGCTGCTGCAGGACGCGGCGCTCCACGCAGACTCGCCGCACATCAGCGCGCGACTGCTGGACGACACACTCGTGTTCCTCACGTACGGTGTGAGCTACTTGGAGGCGCACGGCGACCGCGCGCACTTGCTGCGTCGCGTGGACGCCTTCCGAGCCCAGCGCGCTGCAGATCGCTCCCAGCTCCACGCTCATGCGCTGCGCATCCAGTCGCAGCTGCGGTGTCAGCGCTTCCCAACCCAGCGCCTTCCGCCGCTCCAGCTCGACACGAGCGCGTCGCTTATCCCTGAAGTGCAGGAGATGATGCGCTCGGGCTCGCCCACAACCAGCGACCTCATGACGGTTCCTGTCACAGTCGACGACGCGGAGCTCCAGTCCCAGGTCGAGAAGTACGCGGGCGAGCTGCGCGCGCGCATGGACGCCCGGCGCCGCGACGCAGAGCTGCAGCGGCAGCGGCAGCAGCGAGCGCAGCGCGAACAGGAGGATCAAAAGAAGCAGCAGCTCTACCAGAGGCGCCGCCGCCACGAGAATGCGTGCCGGAGGTGGAACTACTTCACCGGCCGCTTGCTGCGGCTCCACCTCGAAGAAAGTCACGAGCAAGTCCAGTTACGCATAGAGGCGCGGCGGCGGAGTGTTGTGGTGCTGCAAACGGCGACGCTGGACGTCGCAGGCCTGCAAACCAACGCCATGCATGAGAACCGACGCGGCGACTCGAGCCGCCAGGTGATGGCGTTGACGCCGGGCTCTCGAAAGCTCGCCAAGCGCAAGAGCAAGCGCGCGGTCCAGCGAACGGCGTCGCCGCTCATGACGAGCGCGCTGCACCGCAACTTCACTCGAGACTTTGTCGCCAAGGCCGTCGCGCGCGGCATTAGTCGGGTGCTCTGCGAGTCCAACATGCGCGTCGACGCTGGTCACGGAGGCAGCACCGAGCTCCAGCAGAGCTCGTTCCCGCTCGACGAAGCGGTCCCAGCGGGTGCGACCACGACTAGGAGTGAGCAGGCAGTTCTCCGCGTCGGCGTCCTGCTCTGTGACCTCCACTTTGGTGCCAAGTACTCGGGACTCTACCAGCGGTTCCTGGAGCGGGCAGCGAAGGAGAAGGGCATCGCAATCGAGTGGCTGCTCTTCGACTGTGTGCAATCGCAGTTCCCCTCGCGCGCGCTCCAGCGAGTGCTGCATGGCTTCCTCGTCGCTGGAGGTCCGAACAACGGCACCAACGTGGCTGCAGCCCCGAGTCTTGCTGAACACCGCGCCCGTCGACCAAACACGTCTGAAAGCACCGACTCTAGCGACGAAAGATTGTCTCGAGCAGCAGCAGCAGCGACACCAGCGCCTGCAGCGAGTGGGTCTTGGCGGAAGAACCTCCAGAAGGTGCTCCGTGCGATCTACAGTGACAAGCGCGCCGCGCTGGGCGGCCTGGGACTCGGTCACGTTGTGCTCGCTGAAGCGCTTGGCGGGAAATGCAGTCGCCGGGAGTGGGAGGACGGCTGGAGCGTGCTGGACCCCAACCTTCTCGACGCCAAACTCCTCGCCGACAACTTCACCGAGCACACCGGCGCGGGCAGCAGCCTGCCATCTAGCAGAGCCAAGTACGTCGGCGTCAAGTACCTCCACGGCGAGTTCGTACAGTCGATGGACTTTGCGCCGCGCAGTGTGAAAGTCTGGCGCAGCCTCGACCAGCGCTTTGTCTCGAGTTTCAAGGACAAGTGCGTGCTCTCGTTCGACGGCTTCCCCGAGTGCGGCACGTTCGTGTTCGAGACCATGAGCGAGCTGTACGACCGCGAACGGCAGAACCGAGCGAGTCTCGCTGCGGTCTCTTCTGGGAGTGGAGGCTATCGCCGCCACCAGCGCGACGTGGGCAATCGCGACGCCATTGGTACCGACAGTTCGCTCAATGCACCGGCGTTGACATCTGTGGTGTCGCCGCTCGCTCGTCGAGCGGGCGTTGTGGAGACCCGCTTGACACTTGAAGAGAAGAAGCAGCTGCTGGATGTCACAGACGTCGCGCAGCTCGTCGCGCATGCGCTCATGGATCATTTCCAGGCAGCAGCGCTGCAGTCGGGCTCTCGCTCTCTCTCCCCTGTGCCAAGCGCCATCGAGATCGCTCCAGTGGCGAACCCGACGCACTGCATCGACGTCCACGAGTCAATTCGACTGGCGGCAGCGGCAGCAGCGACTACGATGTATGGAGGAGGCAGCGACGCTGATGGCGTGAGGTCGGTGCTGCTGCGCGTGCGCAGTACGGGCGATGGGCATCTCGTTGTGCTCAGTGCGCAGCTCGAGGCACTCGCGCGAAGTCACGGGCGCAGGCTCCGCGAGAACACCCGGCGGCCGTCGGTGTCGCTGCACTCGACCAGCAGCGTGTTGTTACGCAAGAACAGCCGTCACGCGGGGGAGGAGGAGTCGTCTCTGCTCTCGCTACGCATGCTACGAGACCAGAAACTTGAGCGGTTGGACCAGTCAACTCCAACTCTTACCGCTTCGTTCGCGTCGTCTACTCACACAGCATCCAGCACAAGGAAGCGGCAGCAGCGAACCCTGGCACCTCAGCTCCCCACGCTACACTCGAACAGCTCGGTTGGTGCGGCGCCTGCGAGCACAAGCCGCAAGAGGACGCAGCTGGTCGCGAAGCGTGTGCAGGTCGCAGCAGTCGGCGTCTTGACGCTGTCAGAGGCGCTCGTTCACTTTCAGACGGAGCTGGTGACCGCAAGTGTGCGAGCTGCTGCGAATGTCGCGGTGAACAACAACGTCGAGCTGCGACACCGGCAGAAGATGCCCAGTGTGATTCTCCAGTTCGTGGATGAAGAGTCCGACTCGCCGCCGTTCCGTGTGCATCGGAGAAGCTACAACGAGCTGCGGCTGCTCTTTCTTCGCGTCACTGCCGCACTCCGCGCGAGCGAGATAGCGGACGATCGCGTGTGCATCCTCTCGCGCCAAACGCTGGTGCTCGAGTTCTTCCGCAAGCGCCAACCGCTGTGGATTCTCCTCAAAGACTGCAGAAGGTCAGCCGAGCTGCCGCCCCGGCATCACGTGCGGCGTGTGAGCTGGTACGCCCGGTTCGCTGACACGCTGCTGTTCGATCAAGAGGTGCTACTGAGCAACTCGGCCAAGGAGAACGAAGCGCTGTTTCAGCAAGCGCGGTACTATGGATTGCGAGTCTTTGTTGCGTGCGAGGAAGAGGCCGGCGCGGCAAACCTTGACGACCACGCCACGAATGCTGGTGCTGTTAGTCGGAAGCACGTCGTTGAGACTTGTCAGCGCAAGAGCAAGTCCGCAGCACAGGCGCCGGTAGCTTCGCCCCGGCAAAGCGCGATCAGCGAGACTAGAGATACTGCAAATCTTCCGGTGGACAAGGACCTGCACGTCGTTGAGATCCTCCTGCTCGCATTCACAGGCATTGACGGCGCGCTGACGTCGTCGCCAGACGTTGTTGTGGAAGCTGCGCAGAAGATGGTGTCGAAGGGTCCGATCATCGCACAAGTAGAGCAGCTCTTTCGGACGTGGCAAGCGAAGGGCAACGGCAAGACCGCTTCAGTTATCTCCAAGCGTCCCTCGTTGCGCCTTGCTGACGACGAGCAGGACACCGAGAGCGAGGACTTCATGGGCAGCGATGAGTACCGCCGAGATGCTGAAACTGTCGCTGCTTTGGATGACCGAGAGATCGCACTGGAGATGGCGAGGCAGTTTGCGGAACACGGAGTGCGGCGGCCGCCATCATCGTCGTACGTGCTGTTGCGGCCGCTCCAGCCCAAGCGGGGCGACCAGGTGCTCGGCGCAAACCGCAATGATCTCTCGGGAGGCGAATTGACGAGTCGGAGTCGCCTACTACGCTCTATCGGCACGTTCCGCCCGGTGTTTCAGCAGCGCCAGGTAACAAGGACACCGCCTAGCGTCGGAGGCGCTTCGTTAGGACTCGGGTACCCAGAGAACGCCTCAGACGAGCTGGTGTCGACGCGGTCGCCGGAGGTTGCGCTGCGCGCGAGTGCGCTGCGCAATCCGGAGGCGCCGTTGCCAAGAGACGGTTTGTTCTCGCGCTGGAGGAGATCGAGCTGAGAAGGAAGCGTGCGAGTCCAACGCCATGAACGCTTGTTAGCCCAACCAACCAGTTTGGGATATCCTGCGATGCCACCACCGAAGACGCGCTTCGTGACGACCACCGATCCGAAATGGGTGACCCACCTCTCACTGTCGCGAGCGAAACGAGCATGCGGAGTTTCGGAAGCTGCTGCTGCAGCACGGAGCAGATGTGAGCGTGACTGATGACTCCGGGCGTGTATCGTTAACAGTGCAAGGGATCAGGTTCAGCTTCGTCAGAGAATCAGTCTTTAAGTGCCTGCGAGCGTAACCACGTCGACCGCATCGCCATTCTCAAGTTCCTGTCCTACTCGTGTTCAGTAGTTAGCCTGCTCCCATCGCTTCTCGCGGACAAACTCTGGTGCCTTGGCGAGGAACCATCCTGGGTTCGTTGTTGTCCATTCTGCGAGCCCAGAAGTAGACCTACGTATCTGACTAGTCATAAAAGTAGTAAAAATATGTGGTTTACAAAATCTGTATCCAACAATTCGGAATGCTAAAATGGCAACCCTCCTTGACTCATGGGGACTCACTTCGTCAAACTATTCATACAGGACGGATGACATGGAGACCGACGAACCTTGCACTCTGTGTTTGCGCGCCAAGGACCCCAAAGGGCGGCGCACATCCAAACCCCACAACGCGAAAAAGCAACGGAAAGAGCAAAATGGACGCGACGATGACCACGACGGCGACGGCGTCGACGGAGGCACCGACGACGACGGTCGTAAGCGCCGATGCTGCCCCGGAAGTGGTGACCCCGATCCCGGCGCCAGTCGAGGTCCCTAAGACGCCGATTGAGCGCCTGAATGACGTAGTCGAGAAGAACCCGCTGGACTTTAACTCGTGGGTGCAGCTGCTGGCGCTCGTTGAGGCGGAGGTGCGCGCGTGTGGTTGGTTTGGTCGTGGTGGTGGTGGCACTGCGGGGCGTCGATTTAGAAGACAAACTAACAGTCTGGCTGCGTGCTCTGCCCCTCGATAGGCGTCGACCGCGCCGGAGACTGTGGCGTCGACGTACGATCGGTTCCTCGCCGAGTTCCCGCTCTGCTTTGGCTACTGGAACAAGGTAAGCACTGAGCTGTGGGCAATGGAGTGCACGGCAAAAGTGGCTGACGGCACTGCTGCTGCGCGTGACGACAGTACGCGCAGTATGAGTTTGCGCTGGCGCAGCGGGTGACTGCGGACGGCGCGCCGGTGGTGGACCCGGAGACCGCAGTGAAGAGAGCGCGCGCCGTGTACGAGCGCGGGGTCGTGGCGGTGCGCCACAGCGTCGACATGTGGGCCAAGTACTGCGAGTTCTTGGTCGCCACGATCCGCGTGCCGGCGGACGAGGCACGAGCGTACGTCAGGCTTTGTTTGCGAGCGATTGCGTGATTGCTGCTGTTTTAGAAGCTGAGAGCGGGCCGTTGGTGGATGCTGACTGGCTCTGATGGTGTGCACGACACTGGCGCCAGTGCGCTCGAGAGCGCGGTGACGGCTTGCGGGAGCGACCCGATGGCGGGGCCGCTGTGGGACTCGTACATCACGCTGGAGACTGTGAACGTACGTCAGCTGAGCGGGGTGGGGCCGTCAAGGGTGGTGTTGCAGTAGTGACTGTGGGAAACGCTCACGAGAGTCCCTGTTTGTTGCGTCCACAGAACGACATGCTTCGGCTCAACGACGTGTTCAAGCGGATCATGCACCACCCGCTGAGCAACGTGGAGGAGTTCTGGGAGAAGTACAACCAGTTTGTGCTGGCGCAGCAGCTGTCGACACTCGCGACCACGGACGAGCTGAGCGCGATCGCGGGGGAAGACGAGCTCATGGACGAAGGATTGCTGCGGGTCAAGGTCGTGAACAGCGTCGAGGCGGTGAAGAACCGCACGATCGAGGGCATGTACCGGCGCCAGGCTTTCGAAGGCGGCATCGACCGCAGCTACTTCCACGTCACGCCCGTGGGCGACGCCGCGCTCAAGAACTGGCACCGCTACCTCGACTACGAAGAGGTAACTGGCGACGATGCGCGCTGCGAGGTCCTGTACGAGCGCTGCCTGATCGCATGCGCCAACTACGAGGAGTTCTGGATCCGGTACGCGAACTGGAAAGCGAAGGCGAGAGGGTTCGAGGCTGCGAATGAGGTCTTCACGCGAGCCGTGACGATCTTTTTGAAGCACCGTGCGTCGATTTACCTCGAGCACGCGTCGTTTTTGGAGGCGAATGGGAAGATGGCGGAGGCGCGAGAAGCGTACCTGAAGGTGCTGAACAGCGTCGCTCCTGAACTTGTCGAGGCATTGCTCCGGTACTGCAACTTCGAGCGACGACAGGGCGAGTTTGAGGCGCCGAAGCAGTGGTACCAGCGCGGCTTAGAGCTGCACACGACGCAACCTGACGTGTTCGGACACATTGCCACGTCGTACGCGATGTTCTTGCTCAAAAGCGTCGGTGATGCCGACCTCGCGCGCGTCGCGTTCGACGAGGCGGTGAAGAAGATCAGCACGTCTCTGCCGCTCTGGCTCAACTACATCCACTTCGAGATCAGCGTCGGCGGCGACAGCTTTGTGGCGCGCGTCGAGAAGATCTTCGAAGATGCCATTGCCGACAGCTCGGAGCTCTCAAACGACGAGAAAAGTGATTTGTGGTTCCAGTATGCCGACTTCGTGGAGACGTACGCTGACTCTGTCGCTGCTGTTCGCGCAGTACTTGAGCGCGAGATCACGTGGAAACGCAAAAACGGCGTGTCTTGCGAGCGAGGCTTGAAAGTGCTGGCGTTCGAGTCCAGTGCGCAGTCTGCTTCGTCGGCAGGAAGCGGGTATGACTACGGCGTTGCTGCTGGCGTGAAGCGGCCGCGTTATGACGCGCCAGTGACTCCTGTTGTTTCAGCGCCAGTTCGCGTGCTTCCCGTCGCGGCGGCTACACCGGTGTCGTCAGCGTACGCACAGTACTACCAGGGCTACCAGGTACCGTCCCCCACTGAATTTGCTTGTGCGTGGTCGCCAAGTCTATTGATGCTCTTCCGAGTCGAGCGGACTGCAGTGAACTGGTCGGGCGAATGTCTGGCGGTTTTCGCAGCAAGAGGTGGCTGCTGCCTGCCAGCACAGCGTGTGCGCCACACGACGAGGATCATTGCGTGTTGTTCATGAGTGTCTCCCTCCCACTTGTTTGGCTGTGCGGACCGACCCGGAGCTAACTGAGCGAATGCGTTTCTCGTTTGCTTTCACGCCAGGGATATGGCGCGCAGGCATACACCCAAGCTGGCGTCACTGCGGCGGCAACTGCAGCAACTCCTGCGGTGTACGGACAGGCGTACACCCAAGCGCAGTACGCTGGCTACTACCAGCGCTAGACAACATCGAGCCCTTGTCTGCGAGTCCTCGCGCGGACGTTGCTGTCAGCGAGCGGGAGGGTCGTTCGCGAATGATCGAGAGGCGCGTCTCTCTCATCGCCACGCGTTGCTCTCTGGCGTCGCCGCTTTTCCGATCGACAGCGACGCGGAGGAATGGCAACTCGAAGAACGCGAATGAGAAAGACATGCATTCGCCGGTTCACTGTCGTCGCTTCTTTCGCCGCCATCACCCTCTCTCTCGCTCTCGCTCATTTGCCGAGCAGATCGAGCGCCTGTTTGTTCTTCAGCGCCTGCACCTGCGAGAGATGCACGAGCCGCAGCTTCGACAGCTCGTTCTGGATGCTGGTGAGCGCTGCCGGGTTCACCACGCGGCACTCGGCGTAGCGCTGCTGCAGGACTTGGATCTCGCGGTACTGCTGCTGCATGAGGCGGTGCAGCTGCACCGAGTGCTCCATCTTGATGCGGTCGAGCGTCGGCGACACAAGCAGCCCCGGGTTCGTCATTTGTGCGGACGACGGGATGATGCCCGGGATCAGCGCTTGACCCGCCTTCACGTTGACGAGCTGCTGCTGCTGCTGCCCCTGCCCGATGGCCGCGGGGCTCGGGCGCACGAGCGTGAGCGCGTTGAATGGCACCTGGAACACCGCTTCGTGGTCTTCCACGTATACCGAGAAGAGCTCTTGGCCGTACAGCTGCGGCGCAGACACGATCCGTCCCTGGCGTATGGAGATCGAGGGCGTGAGCCGCACTCTCGACCGCAACCCCAACCCCCGCGGATTGCGACGCGACGTGACGTACCGCTTTCCCCGCCAGGTTCCGGGCGCCGCACGCGACAAGATCTTCCGTGTGCTGCGTGTGCCAGCACGACGCGTTAGTTCAGTCAGGCGGCGTCACGAGCCACAAGATGCAAACGAACGCCGAGCGTGGGGGGTACCCGGATCAACACGATGGTGCCGACTGTAAAGTCCGACCGCTTGGCCCCCTGCTGCGCTTGGGCCTGCAATTGAGCCTGCGCTCGTGCCTGCGCTTGAGCTTGCTGAGCCTGAGCTTGCTGAGCCTGCGCTTGTGCCAACGCTTGAGCTTGCGCCTGTGCCCGCGCT
>SMMQ01000197.1:1700-12557 GCA_008271595.1 [Pythium] brassicae (nom. inval.) | reverse complement strand
CCCCCCCCCCCCCCCCCCCCCCCCACCACCACCACAAAGCTGAAGCTGACATGCGTGGCGTCTAGAAAATGATCTGGAAGTGATCGACACTGCTGTGAAGGCGTGCATGGCGAGATGCACGGAGACGGATGCTAGCGACACGACACGCAGCACCGAACCGCAGAAACAGCCTCCGCAGTCGCCAACTCGGTTCGTTGAACAGGACGGAGTGCTGGTTCACGCTGTACTGGACACTCCGGACGCTGCAGACCCGCCAACGTTGTACTTCACCGGTACGTGTTGTAGATCTGGCAGTATACCGCGTGCCGTGACACGTTTACTGAGAGTCTACCTTCCGTGTGGTCACAGCAATCAAGTACGCTGAAGTGACGGTGGGGCTGGCGTTCACTCGGACGTACTGGAGCTTCAACTACGTGAACACGGCCTACGTGGCGATCTACATGGCCGACATGGTGGCCGATGGCAACTGCAGCGACACCAACGACATCACAAGTGTGCTACGAGAGCTCACAGTCAAAACGAACGACGGGCTGCTCCTGCTGTCGCGAACTGCGATGGCAAAGTGGCCGACAGTGAAAGCCGAACCTTTGAACCTCATCACCGCTCCAAGTGGTGCAGCGATGCTGGCTCCAGGAGGCGTGTCACCCCAGTTCAAGCTGAACTCGGGCGCCATTGAAGCCATCGAGTCGATGAAGAACTACTCGTCGAAAGAAGCGCGGCTGTTCCCTGTCGGCGTCGTTGGCAACCTGCGCGAAGGCAAGTCGACGCTCCAGAACATGCTCATGCAGCTGTACGACATTAGTGGCGGCGAGCACCGTGGTGCGGTAGCTGCTACTGGCGAGAGACACCAAGCGAGTACGAGCGACTCGACACCGACAGCAGCTGCAAAGTCAGAGGACTCGCGGCTTGAGTACTTTGAAACGAGCAACAGCTTGGAGAGCAAGACGCGCGGCGCGAACTGCTACATGCTGCCGTACTACCGCGACCAGCAGGCGTGGATCCTGTTTGTCGACTTTGAAGGCTTTGGGGACCCGAAGAAGCCAATCCACACGTGCAGCGACTACGACGTGCGGCTCTTTGCAGTCGCGATCGCGATCCTTAAGTGCATGTTGTACAACACGCGCTCGGCGATCGACCACTACGTGATCGACCACTTGAAAGCGCTCAAGTACGTCGCGGACGACAGCTTGTTCAGCAGCATCTCGCTGCTGGGTCGCCGCGCGAAGCCCGAGCCGCCAAACAAGCCGAGCGTCTTCCTCGTGCTGCGCGACTTTAGCCTGCAGCTGGCGGACAAGTCTGCGCAGAGCGCGGTCGCGTACTACAAGAACCTGCTCTTTGAGGAGAACAAGGACTCAGCGGAGTTTCTCAAAGCGCGCTTTGGGCGACTCGAAGTGCACCCGCTGCCAAAGCCGATCGAGTCGCGCGCGATCCAGTTTGTCTCGCAGCTGCCGCTGGCGGCGCTCGTCCCCGAGTTCCAAGCGGCGGTGAAGCACCTCGCGCGGGACACGGGGTTCTGGGCCGAGGACTCGCAGCAGGCGCCGTCGACTGTACCGACAGATCTCGACACATTCCAGCAGTTTGCGAAGCGCGTGGCAGCAGCGGTCGATGCGGTGAACAAGAGCAAGAGCCAGCCGCTGATGATGACTGCGATGCTGGCACACCAAGCCGTCCACTCGGTGGTGTTCGCGATGGAGGCGCAGATCCAGGTACAGCTCAGTCCTGAAAGGCTCACGTTGCCGCTGCCAGACGCAGAGCTCGCGAGTGCGTTCGAGGCCGCGTGCAAGGCGGTGTACAAGGAGTTTGTCAAGCAGACTGCGAGCATTTCCAAGTCGCGCGTTGGCGGCGGGGGCTCGATCGACATGGTGATTTCGGACGCGTGGGGCAAAGTGATGGAGAAAGCAGAACGCGAGCGCGTGTTGCTGGTGGGGAGGAACGAGAAGGCTGCGCACGACCTGGCAATGCAAGTGCGCGAGGAGCTGATGGCGAAAGCGCCAGCGGACGCTCAGCTTCTTCATCCTGACGGTCACGAAGGCGTGGTGCTTCAGTTTCTCTGCCTGTCGGGCGTGTGGCTGGGCCGTCGTCTTGCGACGCGCTGCCCAAAGCACATCGCGAAGAAGCATATTGACGAGTTCTCCGAACGCTTGCTGCGTCACCACGCGTCGTTCAAGGCGCTGAACGAGGAGCGTCGACGCGCGGACCAGACACGCGCTAAGCAGGAGGAAGCCGCTCGAGCGAACCAAGCGAAGATCGACGCGCTTATCCGCGACAAGGGCGATCAAGCAACCAAACTTGAGCATTTTGCAACACTGTCAAACGATCTGAATGAGCAACTGAAGCGGTTGGCGGAGGAGCACTCTGCGAAGCTCGTCCAGCTCACGAGTGAGCACCAGCGCAATATCGAAGAAGTGCGCGCCGAAGGAGAAGAGAAAGCGAAGCGTCGTCTCGACGACCAGCGCCGCGACTTCGACAAGCAGCACGAAGTGATGGAACAGAAGGTTCAGGACCAATTCAATCGCGCGGAAGACCTGCAGCGGCGAAAAAACGAGCACCACTGCCACGGAGGCTGCTTGCCTGGCGACGCGCTGATCGTGACGCGAACCGCTGGCACAAAACTGCTGAAGGATGTCAGCGTCGGAGAGTTCATTTTGGTGTCGGCGACAATCGCCGCCGACGGCTCGGAGCAGCTGTGCTTTGAACCGGTCGGTGGCTTCTTCGACCACAAGCCGAACGCTGTCGGGTCCTTCGTGACGCTGGAGCTGGACGACGCGGCACCGCCAGTGTCACTCACTGCGATGCACTTGATCTGGTGCACGGTGTCGGACGACGACACGCGGCCGCAGCTGCTCCAGGCGTCCAAGGTCGCTCCGGGGACGCGGCTGATCGACGCGACCGGCGCTGCTTCGCGTACAGTGGTGCGCGTCGTACGAGACGTGGAGCGGATGGGCGTGTTCTCCCCGTTCGTCCCGAGTGGCTCGTTCGTCGCGAACGGCGTCCGCGTGAGCGTGTATGCCAAGCCGCGCTGCCTCGCGTTCCTCGAGGTGTCGGACGCGCAGCTGCACGCGCTGTGCCATGTCGTCACGCTCCCGATGCGCATGGCGGCGCAGTGGACTGCGGCGCACAAGTGGGCGTCGGCGAACCATCTCGTCTGCAACGGCGTCACGACGCTGCTTAAGCTCGTTGCGCCGATGTTTGCTGGGCTGCTACGGCAGCGGATGGTTGTTGCGATCACAAACCACGCGGCTCCTGTATGAGAGCATCCGTGGACAGTGGGGTGGGAGTACTGCGAGCGAGTAGTGGTTAAGGAGAATGACCAACTTATGTGTATGGGATAAGGAACTTGAGGTGCCCGTGCGTTCGAACAGTCAGGAGAACTCTGTCCAGCTCTGTTGTCGTCCTTGTCGCTATTGTAGTTAGGCCGACACCCAGAATGTGATGTTGTCGCCGAGTTGGTGTTTCTGCACACCGTCGTGTCGTTGTCGTTATTCAATGTCAGAGTCATTTATGTTGTCGGTGTCGGTGTCGGTGTCGGTGTCGGTGTCGGTGTCGGTGTCGGTGTCGGTGTCGGTGTCGGTGTCGGTGTCGGTGTCGGTGTCGGTGTGCTTGAGATCGTCTTGGGAAATAGAACACAAACGTTAGTTGATGTTGTTGAACTTCCTTCCATCTTAGTTAGTTGCCTTCCTGATCGTTCTCTACCTGTCCGTGTCATCGCCTGACCGTGATATTGTCGCGCAGCAGCTGAATGGTAAGCACGCTTTCACGGTTCAAGATCTTGGAGAGCGTATCGAGCTGGAGATCGCGTTGTCGAACATCTGCTTCGCCATGCTGCACGTTCGGTCGAGCGAGTCGAGGATGTCTTAGCAAAAGATGGAGAAGTTAAGCGCCAGGCCCCGCCGCACCGAGTGCATTGGCACAAGCCTTACTATCGCGGTCTCGTACGTTGTCGTGAACATCTCCAGCGCAGCTTCACGCTGGCAGCGAGTCGGTCGCCGACCTGGATCTTGGTGCTGTACCGGATTTAGTCGCCATTCATTTTGCAAAGGAACACGCTGACCCAGCCGTCACAGACGCCGACAGCACGTGCTTGTCGAGCAAAGCAAGCGCATTGCCGCAGAGCTCGTCCAGCTCGCGCTCAATATTGAGCCGGTACGTCTCGACGCGCGCGCTCTCGGCGCTCTTGGGCTCGATCGCTGAGATAACGCGCCAGGACGCGCGACGAAAGTCCACGACGTTGCTGAACGCAGGTTTTTCGGAGCACCTCGATCAAAGTCACGGACTTGAAGTTGTCTTGCTGTGACTGCCTCCAGTGCAGCGGTTCGCTGAAATGTGCGCGTCGGTAGTTCCAGTAGCCAATACGGAGCTCAGAACAACGAGAACGATGCAATTCGTCAAAAGGTGTGCGTCACCGATGGCTGCAGCCAATCGCGCGCCGATGACGTGCATTCTCGACTCACTGAATGACAGTCAAAGGCAACTTTTTTCGTCCACCCAACCAAAAGCCCCTCTTCACTCGTACGTCAGCGCCGAACTGATGCCAACTTGGCAACGCTATGCAACAAGTGGCGTCCGCCCGCCACTTGTTGCAGCAGGAAGCAAGCAACCACGGATGCAAACGCTTACACGGTGAGCTGGCGCGTTCGTCCAGCTTCAACCTGGCGGCTCGTTGAACTGCAACCACCCGGATATCCCGTCGTCCAGACTTCCTGTCTGCCATTCGGTGCGTCTGCCTACGAGCCAACCAACGACGACGACGTCTGGGATGATTCAATTGCGCGCTGTCTACCCGTTCTTCGCGCGGCCGCAGAGCGAGAGCTCCTCGAGCACAACGCCGAGCGTCACGCGCAGCCACGCTCGCCCACTCGTTCTCTTCCGCTCGACGATCAGCGAACTGCCGCCAGCTCCCGGCGAAACTCATTGTTCCTTTCGCTTCGCCACACGCAAGCAGCAAGACGGACGACTTCCCAGCTCACCACCAGCAACGCCACCACTCTCCACGCCTTCGACTCCGCAATGGACCGCAGCGGCCTCACGTTCCTCGCCAAGCTGGACGAGCAAGCCGAACGGTGAGTGGGCGCCTGTGTTGTATGTGTGACTCGCACCCGCGCACTCGCTCACACATGCACCATTCACATACGTTGCTCTGCCACTTGTGCGCTGCGTACTCATGTAATGCATTCGTATGCTCTCTCTCTCCCATCAACCTCCAGCTACGACGACATGGCTGACCGCATGATGATCCTGTCAAACAGCGTGGACGATGAGCTCACGGTCGAGGAGCGCACGCTGCTCGCCGTCGCGTACAAGAACGTGATCGGCGCTCGCCGCGCGTCGTGGCGCGTGGTCTCGGCGATCGAGAACAAGGGCCGACTCGGCGGCGACAGCGTGGCGGCTGCAAGCAGCATCAAGGCGTACCGGCTGAAGATCGAGCGCGAGCTGACCGAACTCTGTGGCGACATGCTCGCGACAGTCGACAAGCACCTGATCCCGAAGGCGTCATCTGGGGAGGGCCGCGTGTTCTTCTACAAGACCAAGGGCGACTACCTCCGCTACGCCGCCGAGATCCAGGTCGGCGACGAGCGCGACGAGAGCGCACGCCAGGCGCTCGAGGCGTACAAGACGTCGCTAGCCATCGCCGTGGCCGAGCTCACGCCGACGCACCCGATCCGCCTCGGCCTTGCGCTCAACTTCTCCGTCTTCTACTACGACATCCTGCACTCTGTGGAGCAGGCGTGCGGACTCGCCCGCCGCGCGTTCGACGACGCCATCGCCGACCTCGACACGCTCGCGGACGACTCGTATCGCGACAGCACGCTCATTATGCAGCTGCTGCGCGACAACATAACGCTGTGGACGTCGGAGGCGGACGACGACGATGAGGGCGACAAACCCGACAACTGAGTCGAGAGCAGCAGGGGTCGTCACTCAGTCGACATCAAGCGCTTGAGACGCCGTGGAGATAGGAGAGTGCGACCGTGTTCTGTCACAATGCAAGCGCTTCTTCCGTCATTGTCAACTGGCGCATGCGATTGACATGATTCGACCGTCGCACTCGTCTCGTTCTCTCTCTCATCTTTGCTGTGGGCAACTTGCTCTCCCACTTGCTGTCGTACTCACTCGTCCAAGCTCCTCGGTGCTAAATTGACGACAGACTTCACTTTAGACACCAACTCTCATTGACAGGAGCACACGACAACGTCCCTCACACTCACACTTTCAGGAGCATCAGTAGGCTCACTCCTCTCGACCAAACAAAGCGCTCAGCGGACACCATGAGCGTGACGATCAACTGCCTCATGCTCAAGAAGCGCCGCATCTTCCCGGTCCGCATCGCATCGCATCGCAGCGACAGCCGACGCCGACGAGCTCCGCCGTGCGACCTGCCACGCGCTGCTCCTGCGAGTCGACGCGCGCGCTCTCAAGCTCTTCCGAACCAGCGGCGTGCTCCAGAAGACCGAAGACGCAGACCCGCAGGTGCTACTCTACAATGGCAGCCCGGTCGCATTCGCGTACCCGACAACGCCGGTGCTGTGCGAGGCGCAGCGGATGGACGGCAGCGGGTCGAAGCCGCTGCACTCGTTTTTTTCCAGCAGCTGCAGCGCTGAGCACGCTCGCTCGGAGCGCCAGCGCATCCACGTTCTCGTCCGAGCGCCGTACGCGACGATGGTGAGCGAGCAGGACACGTTCGTGTCGGGGCTTTGGGTCGCGCTCCACAGCGCGCTGGATGCAAAGCTGCAGCCGCTCGAAGTCGCGGTGCAGGCGTTCTGCGAGGGTGTGGAGGAGAACGAGACCGCACAAGAGAGGCCAGCCGCAGGAGGTTTCTCCCGCAAGTTGCATGCGTTATCGGACAGTGTGCGCGAACTCGAGCGCGCTTGGACCAAGTCGTAGTGCGTCGCTGCAGGCGAGGGCGCTTGCACGAGTTGTGGGGATGCGTTGACTCTGGTTGATGTGCTCGTAGGCAGTGAGCAGGATGACAAGTTGCCAATGGTGAGTGGTTTGAATGCACCCGATCTCGGATCGAGTTGCTCACTCCAGACCGCTTGCGTGACGTTCTGACCCTCATATCTTCTTCCGGTGTCGATCCATTGATACGAAGTGTTACATTTGCCTCAAGTGTTCACATCCGGACTCGATACTCTCGCTGGACGCTTCTGCTCAATTCTTGCGGACAACCACGCCATCATAACAAGAGACGGTGGCCTCCAGTCCCGTGGCATCGATGCGTTCGGCGTGTACACCGCGTTCTCCCTCCCTCAGCTCTCTCTCTCTCTCTCTCTCTCTCTCTCTCTCTCTCTCTCTGACCATGCTTTGACGGATATCGATGCTCTGTTCGTGCTCATCTCAGCCTTTCGCTCGAAGTACGTGCAGCTAGCTAACTGGCACATGTGTGAGACATTGAGACTTTGTTGATATCGATTGACCCGCTCGCTCGTGTTTGCCGCTTCCAGCAACCAGAGAGCAACGCGCGCGAAAGCACACAGGGACAGGGACAGAGCAGCCATGGCAGAACGAACCCTCGTGTGCGTTCTCCTCGGAACGAGCCGAGTGTGCACTGCGAGCATCGACAGAGACTGCCTCGTCGGCGAGCTCAAGAACGTCGTGAAGCGAAAGCTCGCGCTCACATGCGCTGCAGATCTCCTCGAGCTCTACGTGGTCCCTGGCGTCCTGGTGGAAGCGCTGCCTGCTGCAACAGGCTCAGCGGTGCCAGCGACTGCACGCGAGGACATTGCACGATTCGAGTACAACGGGGTTCCCGTCTCGCCCGCAGAACTCTACAGAGGCGTCGTGTCGAATGGCACTGCGCTGCCAGCGTCGCGAGAGTTGCAGTGCTATTTACCAGCGCCGATGGACACGGACGCACTCTCTTCCAAGCGCTCGCTCGACGACGCGATCGAGATCGCCGTGAAGGCGCCAGAGGCAGCGCTGTCTGCCGATGCTGCGAGCGAATCGGACATGCACCTGGTCCAGCTAAAAGAGCTCATCGAGTGCGTGGCCGCGTCGCACATGAGCGCGTCGGGGATGCTCACGTATTCGCTGGACGCTCTCATCACGGAGATCCGCCTCGGCATGCAATGGACGGACGCGGCTCTGCAGCGGATGGACGCGTGCGGTTGGCGGCTGGCGAAGCGGACGGAAGCGCTAACGCTGCGAGTGAAGTCGCTGGCGGCCGCGGGTTGCGCCTTAAGCGTCGAGAGCACGCAGTGAGCGAACGAACGAGCACGCGATGGATGAGGAGCTGTTTGCATGTGATGATGAACTTAGCGACACTTTTCCTCGACTTCTCTTGTGGCGTGTGCACGAGCGTGGATGAGTGTGCGAGCGCTCGCACGCCTCTCTCGACCTGTCGCGGCGGTTGAAGATCGTGCGGCTCATTTCGCAAAGCGCAGGCGACAGCTCAGGTGGCATTGAGTCCGAGGTTGTGCGCCGACGACGAGTGGCATCGAGTCGAATCACAACAGCGAGAGAGCAAGAGGATGCGATTCGGGGCGGGCGCCGCTCCAGAGCGCGGGGCAGCGCACAATGTCAAGAACACGTATCTCTTCACGCTGTTCTACTGGGCGGCCAGGAGGTACGCTTGTGCTGTACTACGGAATGAAGCTTCCCGACGCAGAACCACTGTAGTCGCTCTAGTGCTTGACAATCCATTCACCTGCTCACATCCTCGCGCTTGTAGCATCCTCTTCCAGCAAGTGATCTCCGGCTACATCTTCGTGCTCACGGACTCGAACCAGCCCGTGGGGATCGTCAAGGGCATCCAGGGCATCTCGCAGCTCGTATTCTCGCTCCCGGCAGGCTACCTCGCCGACCACACGCGTCGCGACACGGTGCTCAAGATCGCCGGCGTGATCGGCCTCCTCGGCTCGCTGCTCACGTTCGCAGGCGTGCAGGCGAGCAGCCTCAAGCTGATCTACGTCGCGTTCGGGCTCTGGGGACTCTTCTCAGCGTTCCAGAGCCCCGCGATGGAAGCCATCTTCGCCGACTCGATCCCGCACGGCCGCCGCTCGTACCCGTTCATGCTCAAGTACAACGTGAGCAACGTGGCTCAAGTCATCGGCCCACTCCTGAGCATCCTGCTCTTTCTCTACGTGGGCGACGTGTGGCGGCTCCAGGAGCTCCGGCCCGTGCTCATCTTCGGCACCGCGCTCGGCGCCTTCGCGTGCCTCTTCCTCTTCCGCTTCGACGACGACCTCTCTCTCTCTGTCGAGCACTCGGCGAACGCGACGCACCACTTGGAGTCGCAGGATAACGACCAGTGGCAACAGCAGCGGCCGCGCCTGGACTCGGAGCCGCTGCGTACGCCGTCGTTCGTGGGCAACGGCATCGACATTGAGTACAACTACTCGGACGTCGAGGACGAGCTCAAGGAGAGCGCGAGAGTGGAGGAGTTTGAGTTCGAGCGCGACGCCGGTATCGTTACAGAGAAGAGCTCGCTGATCACGCCGGGCTCGTCTGCTCTGGCGCTGCAGAGATCCGTCGACCGCGACACGAAGGTACTGTCGAGCACGTCAAAGATGTCGAAGTTCTTGACGGAGACTGGTACCGACGGCGCCACCGGTACCAGCACTGGCAAGCACAGTGGCGACCACGCGCAACAGGAGCCGCACGTCGCGCGCTTTCTGTGCCTCACGTCGGACCATGTGCCGCTCGTGCTCTTCCTCTCGGACTTCATCATCAGCAACGGAGCCGGCATGACGATCAACTTCTTCCCGCTCTTCTTCATGCAGGAGTACGGGCTCTCGCCGATCCACGTCAGCGTCCTCTTCCTGCTCCAGCCCGTCGTCGTGCTCGTGCTGTCGTTCGCAGGGCAGCGCGCGTCCCGCTCGCTCGGGCGCATGCCGATCATTGTCTGGACGCGGATCGCGTCGACCGTGTGTCTGCTCTGCATGGCGTTCGCGCAGCCGCTGCACCTTCAGGTGCTGCTCTTCCTCCTGCGCGGCGGCATGATGCGCTGCTCGCAGCCGCTGCGCCGCTCCGTGCTCATGGACTTCGTGCGCCGCGAAGTGCGCGCGCGCTGGAACGCGCTCGAGGGCATCTCGGTCTTCTCGTATTCGGGCAGCGCCGTCATTGGCGGCTACCTCGTCGACGCCTACGACTACCGCACCTGCTTCTTCATCACGAGCTTCGTCTACTTCGCCGGTTTGTCCCTCGAGCTCTGCCTGCTGCCGCTGATCAAGCACGCTATTGAGCAGTAGAGACGTTGGGGCAAACGGACAATCAGCACAATCGGTGCGTCAGAGACTCGAGAGATTGGGGCGCTGGGAGAAAGAATGAGAGAGCCATTCAAAGAGGAATAAAAAAAACACCACAACATATTCACCTGCGTACAATTGATGCCGATACCGACACCGACACCGACACCGACACCGACACCGACACCGACACCGACACCGACACCGACACCGACACCGACACCGACACCGACACCGACACCGATCTCGACACCGACACCGACACCGACACCGACACCGACCACTGCGGGCGGTGGTGGCGGGGTCATCGGTGGCACAAGCTCGCTTGAGGGATGCGTCGCGTCCGACGGCAACAAGGCAGTCGGTGTCTACGCGCTCGAGGACGCGACGTGCGTGGCCGGCGGTCTCGGCTGCTTTGATGGCCACTGCCGGTTCTGCAAGGTGAAGGAGACGTCGCAGTCGAGTCACCTGATGTCGTGTCACTCGATCGACGCGAGCTTCCCGACACTTGCTCCGACACCCACTACTGCGGTGCCATTGCCGACGACAACATCGAAACCGACGCCAGGTCCGGCTCTGACACCGATCTCGACACCGACACCGACACCGACACCGACACCGACCACTGCGGGCGGTGGTGGCGGGGTCATCGGTGGCACAAGCTCGCTTGAGG
>SMMQ01001678.1:0-21592 GCA_008271595.1 [Pythium] brassicae (nom. inval.) | reverse complement strand
TCAAGCGTCTCAGTCTAGGCAATACGAGCAACCGAAAGGGCATGAAGCACGAGCGCAGCACCAGCGGTGGCAGCAGTGGCGACGGCAGTGACGATAATGGCAATGCTAGCAGCAGTCATGATGGCGGCAAGCTTGGAACCAGCGCCAGCAGCTGGTTGGACAACATCAGCGACAGCAGCGATGATACCGCTAGCGGGGTCGAGGCTGCGACCGGCTCTGGCAAGCGCGACACCGTCAACAGCACGACCACCAGCACCATGCATTGTGGAAGCGAAATCGACACCAACGGCGCCACTCAAAACAACGACGTGAAAAGCAAAGCCACCAAAGACAACGGCACCAGCTACAGAACGGGAACCGACGGTCAACATACCGGCGACGAGTGCAGTGGTGGAGGATACGGCTGGTCTCACGGCTCGCAGTTCCAGTCTTCGACTTTCAAGTCGTCGTCGCATTCGCGCGACTGTTCGTGCGCACGGTCGTCATCGGAGCCGGGTGTGGATGCAAGCAACCCCATCGTGGTCGTCCGCACGACGCTCCACGCACGTTTCTCGCGCGAGTCGCTCTCGACCATGTTCCCGTTTGCACAGCGCCATCGCCCCGACCTCGTCGGGAGACTCGTAGATCGCGACCTGGAATTCGCGTGCGTCTCGCGCTTCGAGTTCTCTGTGCGAGGACAGATCCGCGTGTATGATGTCGATGTCAACTTCGTCGAGGTGTTCGTGCGCCTGTTCGGCAGCGCGCGCGACACAGCTGAGCTGATGTTCCTGTCCGTGCTGGCACCAAACGCGACGCTCGTGCACCCACACGAGCGAGAAGACGAGGTTGCGCGGCAGTATGGGCGAACGACCGCTTTGGGTGCTGTTGACAGCGAGATGCTTGCACATGGCCGTGGATCGCGCGAGTGTACATAGGACTAGACTGGCGGTAATGGAACGAGCGCGAGTGTGCAAAAAACAAGTCTGGCGTCGACACAACGAGTGCACGGAGAAGTGTACTTTCGAGGCTTTGCCTGGCGGCGCGGGACATGCCCAGCTCGGGGCTCGAGAGGCAAGGCATCGAACCTCCTGTGTTCTCGATCGAGTACGCCACTAGCAGTTTGCGCGGCATGTTCGCTTTGACACTATGAAGCAACTCTGTGAACAGAACGACATCTTTTTGGGCGGCTCGATTGGCGGATTAGCCTGGAGTTCTCAACTGCAGTGTCTCACTCTACGATCTACTGTACAGGGTGAACAGAACGACATCGGGAATACTTCCGTAGTACAGTACCAGTACTGTACTTTTACAACGTTATCATGATGCCCAAAACACAAACGCAGTGATAACGTGGCAGACAAATCACTGTGAAATAAAGTTTACATTTGGTCTTCCTTTCTTTGAGTGTGTGTGAGTGTGAGGAGGGTCCTATCGACTTCAGCAAAGAGCTACACTGTCGCTAGCATTGCCACCATCGTCACTGCCGTCGCCACTGCTGCCACCGCTGGTGCTGCGCTCGTGCTTCATGCCCTTTCGGTTGCTCGTATTGCCTAGACTGAGACGCTTGACACCAACACCATCGTGACCCGTGTAGCCGCCCCTGGCGCCGTAGCCGACTCCGCTGAAGTTCCCGCTGACGCCGACTCTGCCAAAACTCCCACCAACACCGCCGTCGCCTCCACTGTGGACGGGGTCTCCGTCGTCGTTGTTGTCGATTCTGACCGCTCTTGTCATACTGCTCACACTGCTGTTGCTACTGTCGCCATGGTCCCGTCTGCTGCTGTCACCCATACGCCCCACGTCCACCCGGCCCCTGCAAGCAGCACACGCACTGTTCACGCTGCTGCTCGATCCAACGTCATAGATCACCTCGACGTCGTCAACCTCGATACGGAACTTGGAGTACGCCGCTGTGTGCTTGCGCCACTGCGAGATGAGTGCCTCGACGCCGCGCAAGTCGCCATAGACGACGTCTGGGTCCAGCGCGCGACGTAAGAAGTCTTCTTTGCGTTGGATCGCCGAGAGTGCCCGCGTTGTTGCGGACGAGTGCGCGTTAGCACTGGCCACAGATGTGTCTTGTCTCAAGTTGATTGCCGCCGACACCGACGCTGAACCTGATCCTGCTGCCGACGACAGCGCCGGTCGTCGATTCACATTGGGTGTGTATCCTCCTTTGACGCCGTTTGCGTGGACGACACCAGTGCTGACTCCACGAATGTCGAAGCTGGTACACTCGCTGCTGCCACCGCCGCCAACACCACCGCCATAACCCCAAATTGAACCCCCGTCGTAGTCGAGGTCGAGGTCGAGGTTGCCGACGCGAACTCCTCCACGGCGACTGCTTCCTCGAACAGCAACACCATCTGCACTGGCAACGGCTATAATCGCGCCTGCTGTGATGTGCTCGCTGCCTCTCTCGCTCTCGCCGCTCCCTCTATCGCATGTCGCTGCGTCGACCGTCTCGAGACCGTACTGCATCACCGTATACAGCTCGCGCGCCAGCCGCACGAGCGAGCCGTTCGGACTCACTCTCGTGAGCAGCGCTCGCTGTTGCAAGACGTTGCGCGCCTCCCGCAGCCGCGCGATATCCTGGTGCAGCAGGATGACGCTGTGCGTAAGCGCGCACTCTTGCTCCTTGTTCCGCTGTCGGTACCGCCGCCCTCGCTCTGTGCTCGTCTGCGCGCGTGGGCATACGGCTGCGACTGTGGCTGCTTTCCCGAGCGGCGGCGCACGCGGCTTTGGCGCGCCTGGAGGTCGTGTGGAGACTACGGCGGCAACCGAACTCCATGTTGCTGCGCTTGAAGACGCCGGTGTTGAAGAGGGGGCTTGCGCCAGAGTCCACGGGAGTGAGGCTTGAGTCGGCGTTGGTGTTGTCGCCCACCGCGGGACAAGAATGCCGTGTGGTGCGAGCTCCGTCACGTGAGGATGCGCTGAGTTGGGCTCCATCACCCGCAGCTCAAGGCAGTATGTCGCAGTGCTCTATAAGGAGCGCTGTGCTGTAGGCTCGACGTCGTTGTCAAGTGGGAAGCGCCGCGTCGCCGACCGAGCACGTCGCGGGACGAGGAGCCGGAGGAGCGAGTCGACTCAAACGAGAGAAAGGGAGAGTGCAAGCGAGCGAGTGGGACTGCAACCGCTTTGGCGCGGTCTCTTATCGCTCCGAGCGCTTTTGATGTCGAGCGCACTGCTCTGTTGGCGGAGAGGCGGTCGGAGTCGGTCGGAGTCGGTCGGTCGGGGAAATCACTTTGAGGCGTTTTGAGGCTGATGGTTCGTGGGATTATATTGCAGACTGTTGTGTACGTTTGGTGTACGAGTTTTGTATTCAAGCAGCTTTCAGCTTTCAGCTTCAGCACAAAACAATAGGCACACAGTCGCAACCTTGAACTGCTTTCTTCTTCATCTTCTTCTCAGCTCTGACTGCGTGTGCCAGGCAAGAAGTTTGGAATACATAGTGTCGGACGAGATCGCGTGGTGTCCAACACAACTGTATTCTGTTGCTCGCGCTCGCTCTTGACGCCGCTTCGCAGAGGTGGAGGGTGTGGGGTCAAACGCGGCGGTGGCGGGGGCAAATGCAGTACTTAGGGTACTCATGTGTGTGTGTCTTTCACTTTTTTGTCTTTGATGAGCGGGAAGAAGCAAGCAAGTAGCGAGGGCTGATACAGCACCCGCACCATGCTAGCGCGTACCTCAGCTGATGCGATGCGCGTCTGGGGCTGGCTGTGCATCCCGGTATCTGCCGCCAAGGTCAGGCGACATTAACTGGGACAACAAATTGAGGCGGACCTTCTCATTTGCGCACTCGAAAGTTAACGGGTTCTACCATTTGATATACAGTATACAAACGGCTTCTGCGGTTTTAATACAGTACCCTGTCCGAAAAGACACATTTTCGAATCACAGAGAGTACAGAACAGTCGGATCTCTTATCAGTACAGCCTCGGAAAATCAAAATCCCTTCAAATTCGGTGAACTTGACCACGACCAAATAGTATTAAATATTAGGCAAACGTATCCTTTTGGTCATTTTGAGGTTTTCCGCTTGAGGCCTTCAAAGTCAGTGGAAAAAACCGTACTGAAAACAAAAATCCGAGAAAAACAAAAAAACTAATCTGTACAATGTGACGTGTTGAACGCCCTCCAAATAAGACAAGGTTAATGTCTTCCAGACGAGTTCAGAGGCTGGTTTAGGGACCATTTAAAGAGCAAATCTTGTGTAGCATTTCTACACCAAAATCTGAAAATCCAAAATGTCGTACTTAACCGAGGTAATTTTTTCTTGGGACTCGATCTCAGCAACCCCAACGCGGATTACTTCAGGCAGCGGCTCAATCGATAGCCAACATAACAAAGTGTCTCATGCTGTGCTTCACTGAATAACCTCAAAATGAATATAAGGATAAGTTTGTCCGGGATAGTCTCATTTGGCAAATATCATTCAATCGTTCACAAAAAGCACGCTATCTCGCCCTTCATGTCGCACACGAGTGAGCATTTTTGCGCCACCTCGTGCGAAGTACACCATTTTAAGTTCCATCAAAAAGCCAAAGTTCCATCAAAGAAATGCATAAATCCGTCCCAGACACTGTGTTTCTTTATCATTGGCAAATATGAAAACTCTAAATATTAGTTGTTTCACCGGCCAACGGGAATGGGAATGTCACGCAGCGGATTATATCGTGAACCAACGTCAGTGTGTGCGACTCGCAGTTGGTGCACGAGCGCTCTGTGACGGCTTCATCAATTACTGTAGAATCTATGCAAGGAAGCCGAGCTGTTGGTTTTTGGTGGCGATTAGAAGAGCAGCCCTGCGCGCACTGAGATACAGAACAAGTATGCTTTACAGCGGATTTGAACTTCGAGAAGACATTTCTATCGGATTTAGCACCTCTGCGACGGCTGCCCACTTGCCGTCCTCTTTCGCTGCGTCGAGGATCATCTGCTTGTCTTGGACACTTGTCAGCATCGTGAGAAGTTCGTCAGTGATGTGTGCTTTTACAGAACTGCTCCCGATAGAGCATGAGGACCAGTCATATATTCTTCTCACTTGAATTGGACTGAACTGGCAAACCCATTTTTTGGGAATGATTTCGTTTTGAAATCATTCTGGGACGGATTTATGCATTTCTGTGACGGAACTTTGGTTTTCTGGGTCTGATCGTTGGCTTTCTGGGACGGAACTTCAAAAAGTGTAGCATTTGCGCCTGGTGCTCGCGCATGGACTACCTTAAGTCACATGTGTCCTCTGACGCAAATTTTCAGGGCAAGATGTAAATATGGGCGGCACCAATGTTCGCTTTGTCCTGGCCGCCAGAAGCTTCAGCACTCCGCTAGTCAGTGGCGGAGTTGCCAGCCCACCAAGTTCAAGATCTCAAAATGTAATAGTAACTTCACAGCACAGAAGCAGTCAGTAGGCAGTCGCGAGCGAGCGGCTGGATAGTAGGTGCCTCTGATCGAGCTGAGCGAGCGCTTGCGCTTTCTTGTTAAACAATCGTATCAATTATTATGCGGTGACGCTAGAGCGTAGGACGTGATAAAAGCATCCCAAGCGTGACTATCGCGCACTGGAAGAAGTACACCTTTGGTAAACTCGCTGACGACATGTAGCGCTTGCTATTAGCGCAGTCTTAATACTGCAGTAGAACACTTGCTTTCGTGCTCTCTGAAGCGTGATGATAGCTGAAGCATGCTCACCACAAACCCCTTTATTACCTTATTTCTGTATTTTTTGCATTTCCCTCCGAAATCGTTTTTTAAAATCAAAATGTTTTCACTGCACAAATAAGAGATCGAACTGTACCGGTTCTAGAGGATAACCACCTGATTTCAACGTCTGATAAGACTGAGAATATTTGATTTATACTTGACATTTGTATCATAACTGGACTAAGACAATTATCACAGTTCCAACTTCCATCCTTTTATGTACATCAACTATGCTGTAGAATATCGCGCATGTTCGGACGCTGAGTATTTCTGAGAATATCGGACAAGTTCCGTGCTTTTCGGCCAAGGTCGGAAATTTGAGCTTGTAGCATACCGTAAAATACCATTGAAACATGTTGCCACTAATAAAAGACGCGGCGAGGGAGACAATCAGATTCGCGTATGAGACAACAGTGGTTCGCGCCACTTATGAAAGTTTACCCTGCCGTCAAATTGTAGATGCACGGCGCGGCGCTCCACAGCCAGTCACCTCCACAGATCTCGGCACTCAACACTAGCCACCAACAGCAAAGCACTTCCAGTCCAGCAAACGCGCACAACTGAGCACGCATTCCCCAACTCCAGTAGCGCAGTCGGGGATAATATACTTCAAGAAGCCTGGCACACGTGTAGCGACCAAGCACGACCGACAACGAAATGAAGAAGGCGTTCACGGTCCGTCACAAGCTGGACGCGGTTGAGAATTTACGCATAAACAACGACATTACAGCCACGGTAGGGCACTTCAATCCCTATCTGTTTGCTTCCGCAACTGCCGCTCGGCGTAAACTGGTATGGGCTTGGCAGAAAGGTGAGGCTCGACTTTGGCAGCAATGCAACAGCAACGAAGCCAGCGCGCTCAAGAAGGCAAGGCCGAAGGGAGCAACTACAGCGTTGTCGCCGGACGTTGAGCGTGACATTGTCGCGTGGATCAACAACCTTCGGGCAGAAGGGGTGTCGGTACCCACACGCATGCTCACCATGCACGCACGCAAGTCGGCACCGTCAAGCGGAGTCGCGAACTTCATCGCGTCGTGGCGGTAACAGCAAAGCTTTCTCGCTCGACACCGCATCTCAGTTTGGGCGAGGACGCGTTAAGGCCAAACATCACCTTCAACTCTAGGGACGTTGCTCAGGAGGTTTGCCCGCGAGGTTAGCTTAACGATGGAGGCTTTCGGCGTCAAAACTGTCGTCAACGCGGAGCAAACTAGGGAGTGCACGCTTTTGTATCTCCCCCAACCAGTGCTGTGTTATAATTATAATTTTGTAGACGTATTTTTCGACACCTCCCCAAGAGCACAGTGAACAAGAAGGGTGCTTGGACTGTGGAGGTCCGATGTGGAGGAAGGAGCAAGGAGAGGGTGATAGTCATGCTGCTCGGTGGCTCGGATGGCGGCAAGTACGCCCCCGTTGTCGTGTTCAAGGCACAGATTTCGACCAGCCCAGAATGACACGCTGAGAACCCGCACGAGCGCCACGGATTTGGCCGTTCGCTGTTACGCGACATCGCGCCTCTTCGGACTGAACAGCATATCTACGGCTACGCCAAAGGTACGTGTGTACATGCATTTTGCCATGCGTTGACGCAAACAGCGCGCCAACCATGCAACAGGCAGGCGGAATGGGTACCTGTTTGTGCAGTTCTTGCAATATTATTTTGGACAGCGAGAACACCTCGAGCACCCAGTCCTCTTGCAGTGGGACGACTTTGACGGGCATCGGGCAAATGAAGTAATCGAGTACGCGGCGTCAATCAAAGTGGTGCTGCTTCAGGTTCCACTTGGGGCAACAGCGGTCTCGCAGCCTGCGAACGTCGCCTGGAACAGGCTGTTCAATCAGGCGCTGCGAGCTTGCTGGCTCGATTCTTGCGACAACAGCTCCCCCTCCGCGAGCAACGAGTGCAGCTCAAGCTTAAGACGCCGATACGTCACGACATCAGTCGTGGGTTCAAGGAGCGTGGGAAGCTGTCTCTGCTGCAAACATACGTGCAGGGTTTCGAGGTGCTCAACTCCGAGCGATCTTCGAGACCGTCAGCAATGTAGTCACCGAGTAACTGGAAACACTGCGGCTCGTCAATGACGTAGTTTAGTGCAAGATTATCCGTTACGGACTTTACGGAACACAACTGTACAGCGCCGTTTAAGTACGAATGACTATCGAACATGATCACCGCTTCCTCGCCAGCTCGTGTCCGTATTCGCGTACTTGTACTTCCGCGACTGTATCCTCGCCAGGTCGTGTAAAACGTGTTTGCGTACTTCCGCGCTAACGAGTAGGGCGTCGGGCAAGTGGCGTTCGCGACGCCGACGGGTAACTTCGGCGACGTTCTCGCGGGCTACTACGCCAAGAAGTTCGTGCTACCGCTCGGCAAGCTTTTCGTGGCTACGAACGAGGAAGAGAACTTAGCCATGGTGGGCGCGTGGATGCACGCGTTCGAGACTGCGAGCGAGCCCACAATCGAGGGCGAGCTGCGCCCGCGCGAGCCGCTCGCCCTCAATCGTGACGTCGCTCGTAGCCTCGTGTCTGCCGATCGGCGCATGCGCGGCCAAGCGCTTTGGCGAGGCGCACTTTGCGAGCGCGCCACAGGCTACGGCTATGGTGAGCAGCACATGCAGTACGGCATATTCCTGCCAGTGGTCTCGGACGCGCTTGGCGTCGTGCAGCGCAACGGGACGCAGCACACGCTGCTCACGGCCCTGGAGACGCTACCGACGCGCCTCAAGTCACGGCGAACGCGAGAGCCGTGGTCTCGCAGCTCCTGCGCCAGAACGCTCGGTGCATGACACCGCGGCCACAGTAGCTGAAGAGCGTGCCTGTCTGACGTCAGGCGCCGTCGGTGTACATCGCAGCGTCCACAGCGGTGGCGGTTGTGGCCTTTGCGTTATCGGAGGAGAGAGGAAACGAGCACCGAAGCTGCACGACACACCCATACTCAATGAATAAGTTAGCACACGCAGAGCACGGGATTCGCGTGAGGAAGATGAACAGCCGCTCTCGAGCGTGCCGCATTATCTCAATTGCCGCCGGCCGTTCGGCGGCGGGTGTGCACTCCACAGGATTGTGCAGGTGATAGCGGATGCGCAAGCGCCCCACTGCGACGCTTGGCTCCGCGCTAGGTTAGCCATCTGGAGGATCTCGCGCGTAACGGCGATAGCGCCGCCACAATGGCTGGCGAGGCCGCTGCCGAGCGCCGCCGTCATGGCGGGGGCTGCTGCTGGATCTGCGCGTCGCGCGCCGCTAGGTTGCTTCCGAGCTCCTCGTCGAGGGGCTTGACGGTCGCGAGTCACTGTGCGGTGTCAACCACGTCCGCCCATTTGTTGGAGCGGATTAGTTCTATTGCTTTCAGTTGAACGCTTTGTCAGTTTTAAAGTAAAAGGGCTGTTTTCGAGCTATTCACGATAAACTATTTGTACTTCAAAGTGACCACAGTTCGTGCACTTTACAGATGAACAACGCAGTGGCGTCTCCAGATCGAAAGTGACTTAGTAAATGACTAAATGCAAAGAAGTAGATGAGAAACCAAGTTGATCATCAAGAACTGAGTCGAGTTGCAATACGATATATTCCGTCACCTCGACTGTCAATCATGGCCACGGCAGTGACACTCTCTTACACCAGAGAGGCCAAGTCGCATGCCCTTCTTCTGTCTTATCACCGATATGCTGAACAATCACATGCGGATATTTGCAAGGGCGACGTCGAGTCCTCTGGGGAAGCCCTCTACGTAGGCATTACGCACCGACAGTTAAGCGAGGGGGAAGAGATGAGAGCAATGCACGTTGAAGGATGATATGGAAGTGATGAACTTTCACTTAACATGATATCTCCAGCACATTCACAATGCACCAGCATGGTGACTTTCACGCCTTGAAGGTACTGTAGCTCTTTTTATGTGATTTTTTGCTGGATGCACGTCTTTGTTGGCGATTGAGAGAATTCCGAAATGACAATTTACAGTTTAACAAGATCACACGAATTGCCTCTGTAATATTATGTCGTCATTACAAAAACCCGAAAAATGTGCCTCTCTTTTAATAACAAAGTCCCAATGATTTTGGGAGGCCTCCAACCAATTGCTTTGTTTTTTTCGAAGACCTCTGCACTAAATCGTTGCGGACTTTGTAAATAAGATACCCATCAGTAACTGCGGGTTTGGTCTAGCGGACTACGGGACATAACGTCCTCTTGTTCAACTGGAATACTGAAGTCCAGTCAAACAGCGATTCTTGACACTGGATGGTGACAGTGTATGGCTACACTTTTTGAGCAGTGTTTGGCCGATTTTTAGCCGTTTTGACCCATCTTTGGGCGTGCGCAGTGTACGAAAGTGTATTGAAACGGGACGTTCTGGAGACAAGTGTGAGTGATGTCTCGTTTGTAGACAGAACAATCTCTAAAAGCTGGATGCCGCTTAAATCGGACAAGTAATTTTACCGCTAGCGAGGGTCGGCCTATTTGACGATGTGCAGCACCACACAAGTGCAAGTGTGCTGAAGCTGCAGTTTTAGATCTCGTCCCTCATAAACTCTCTCACTCATGGTGTAGTTGGTGGTTTTGCTGGGCTTGGCTGTTTGCGGTGGAATGATCGGAAAGCGCTGTTTTCGTACAAAGATAAACGTAACCGAGTGGTAACCCCACAATCGTCTTTATTTCAGTATCGGACAAGAAACTCTGCATTCACTACCAGACACTGCGAACACTGCCAGACACTGTATACACTACCATTTAGTCCAGATACCGCCAACTGTCATAGAACGCTTTGTACACAGAAACAGAGTGCCATTGCCAGCCTGCTTTACGCGCTGCTCTCGCGGTGGAGGTTCGTCAACATGTACGCCAGGTAGCCTCGCTGGAAGTAGTGCACAGCCCCTTGTTGTCGTAGTCTGCCATCCTGGTGTCGCGGCTGTTGATGGAGAGGTCGAACCACATGGGCACGTCGGTCCTGCAGTTGTGTTATCCAGCTGAGTGAGGCTTGTGACAAGCTTGAACGAGTACCGAGGCCCCACGAAAAAAAAACACTGCGCCAGCAACGGGTTGTTGGGGTTGAAGAGGCAGTAGGCGTCCTTGGCGAAGTCCAGCAGCACACCACACCAGTGGAGCTGCCGCAGTTTACGGCCACCAACACCACGGTCACCCCGACGCCGCTGATGATAAGCGTCTCTCACAGGAGCGGGATTGCCATTTCAGGTGAACATTCTAAGGTCGATAACACGACAGAAACCACCTTGCAGTTCAGGCGCGGGTGCTCGGCGAGAAGATGCTTGACGCTCTGCATGCACGTGTCGTTGGTCCATTCCTTGCCCAGCACGTCGACGACGTCGCCGCTCTTCCTCAAAATGTCGACTCTAGGGAGTCGATGCAAGATCAACTCACTCGCGACGTTGGCCACGCCACAGAAGTCGTCGTCCGGCGGTACAAAGATGCCGTTCTAAATACCAGCTGCCGGGATTCAGGATCTGACCACGCTGAATATCTTGACGGCTTGATGATATGCAGGCATCGCTTCAAGGACAGCGACGTCGTACGTCCGACCACCAAACCAAACCCGGACACGGGGTCTGTTGTACAGGGTACCACGATCTCGTCTGTTTTCTGGTGTGCTGCGTCGATACCGGCGAGAACGCTCACAGACAGAACGTCGGACACCTCGTGGGGAGGCATTACGTCGACGTCTTTAACGACGACAGGCTTGTCACCACGCGATGGCGCACTCGAAACACGGAACCGCCGGAACACCTCTTCGGGCTGGCCGTAAGTGATCGTGTCCTGTTTTGCCTGCACCAACGCCTCCAAATTGACGTGATCGTCGAACCCGTCGCGCCAAGCATTCCGGAGTCGCTCTGCTGCCGCTCGTCTCGCATCTGCATACCTTCTCGTTTTTTGTCTCTGTCGGCGTAGGTGTGCGTCGTTCGCGAGTGTCCTGTTGCGTTCCTGCTAGATGGATAAACTCGCTGTTGGTTGCAGTGCGCGGCTCGACTGCCAAAAAGGTGGTGTGGCCTCCGTCCGGGCAGTCTGCTAAGGTTGGCTGGCGCCACCGCCGGTTAGATCCGCCTGCGTCGGTGCTCGCATCTTCACCAGGTAGCTCGACACCAGCACTCACATCCTCTTCCTGTAGCTCGGCTGAATCCCCGACCAACTGCTCGTCGACCACTATGACAGCGCCAGTATTCTTGCCCTCGTGTCGCGCGACAGGATCGCCGCTCTCACCCATCGCCGACATCAGTCCTTGTAGACCGTGCTGGCTCAGGATAGAACGCTGTTCCAACGCGTAGCAAGCTTGAGCGCTTCAATGAGGGTGAGCACCTCCTCGAACCGAGACCCGCGTAGGTCTGCGACTACGTTGGCAACTTCGCGGTACCGACCGATAGCAACGTGGTAGCGATCCTCGCTATGCGTAATCGGTCGCGGAGGCTCGTCGATGCTATTGGATCGGAACGGGCCCGCGATGATTGGAAGTTGAAACACTGCACCGGGGTTGGCCGCCCATCGGCACAAAAGCTCGATCTTCCAGCGATCACGGAGATTTATTAACGGGCGGCATGACCACGTCGGCGCCGATACTCCGCCGAATGTACATGACATGACGGCAGGGAAGTAGCACTGTACAGCTGAACGTGCAGTTGCAGGTCCACTTGCGTGTGTCCACTGCATACTCGTTTGGGATGTAATGTGGGGCAACGTTGTTGTATCATTAGATGGAGCGTTGTCGTAGCTGATGAAGGCGTACGGGCGATGGGGTTATTATACTTGTATCGGTTGTCGACAGCGAGTTGGTACTGGGAGCGAATGAGCCCAATCCTGTGCTCGCTCACCACGTTCAAGCGCGCCTGCAGATCCGCAGGACATGACGAGCCGACGGCTCGCTCGACTCTGAACAGCGTGTCCTCCCAGTTTGCCTCGACGCCTTGCTGCACAAACAGCAACAACACTACACACGCGTCCAGCTCCACGCGGCTGTTGAGATCGAACTTCAGCTTCTGCCACAAAGATTCTAACCTAGAAGCCGCATGCAGCACGTGTGAGTAGACTCGTCTATCGGTGCCGTATCGCCTTCAGATTTCGCTGCTCACCTATTGTTCGTATTGTTTCCCAAGTGGGGAAGTTTGCTTTGCAGGTACGCGCTCCATTGCTCCTTGCAACAGGTCCACTTGTCATCGAAGTACTGCATCCACTAAGCGAGCTTTTCTCGATCCTGAAAGACTTGACGGAGTGATCGGACGGAGCGCTCGTAGCTACCCTCAGACGGTGCGGGGGGTAAGCTCGTCGCATGACAAGCGCACGAGATCTCTCTCGAACGTGAAGAACTTGTACTTTGGCTTCGCGCTCTCCCAATGCAGGTGCTTCTTGACGTGTCACTGGCACAACAGGATCCGCTCCTGCGGAAATGCCCCCGCGAGAGTTGCCATCTCGGTAAAATCCTTGTTGATGACAAGACACTGGATCTCCGGCCACTTCGGGTTGGCAGACTTGAATATATCGCCACACCGCCGCAAGCGTGGCCTTCCGCTCGTTCTTGTTTAGCACATACTGGTGCGCGACACAAGGCAAGCGACGCACAGAGCCAGTAACCAGCCGCCAGCTCTGGACGAGGGACTGGAAGCCAGACACTGCGCAGACACGGCAAACACTACATGTACTGTGCATACGCTTCATACACTGAGCACACGCTGCAGGTACTGTCATCACTGCCAAGACTGCCAACACTGATTCTCTCTCGCTTGCGCTACATGATGTCACGCTCACGTGAATGTGTTGCCCCTTGCCAAACGTGTCGTGAACTATGTAGCTGAGAGCTTGTGGTTCGAGTTGTCCATGTTGTGGGTCGCTTCGACATCAGTGCTTCAGGATAGACGGAGACTATCGTCCGCATGTGCGCTGTTTGCAATGCAATCAGACGAACAAACGCATGTGGTCGTGTTAGGAATACACCGACCACCCCACACCCATCTTCTATTGCCAATCGAATGCACTTCTTCTCCGATAGTCTCCGTCGCGAGGCGTGAAATGTTGCTCTCCTAGTGTACGAAGTCGTCCAGGATGCGCTGCAGTCGGTCTTCCACACGCGTGTGAGATTGTTCTTCGGCCTTCAGCTTCATCAGCAAGTTATGTATGCTCTTCATCGTGATGTTCGTGTGATGATGTGGCACGCTCTTTCTCGGTTGGTCAGTACCGCACACAATGATCTTTTTCGTCCTTTAACCTGGGGGTTGCTTGGACAGCTGAGTTGACAGTTCGCTCACCCTTCGTCTCAGACACACCTGAGTAACCACTCTCCTGTGGGTCGACCTTGCACTCGCACACACACTCAGGCACGTACGCAATCAACGTCAGGGGACTAGACACTCGTCGATGCTGGAGGGCCCCCGCCTCCAACAGACACTTGGTCGACGGCTGGGCCATTAGGCTCGGCCAGACACCCTGATCAATGGCTGAGCAACTGGTTGTCAGGCGCATCCCTGGCGGCAGTGCGAATGACACCGTAGTCCACTTCGGCACGCCTGGCAAACTTCCACACAGCAAGCTCAGCTGGGAAATCGACTCCATCCCGGCCCAGCCGCACGCTTCACTCCTTGATATGAAACGCTACTTAGCTACTCCCTCACAGTAGTCACACAAGCACATATGGGCAAACGATATGAAGTACCGGCTCAGCTTAGCCAAGACCCCGATATATTACGGCCCAGCCCTAATTCACGCCTCTCGCACTCGGACACCAGGCAGGACTCGCAAGGCAAACAGCTTGACAGACTACCTGCACTTCGATACGCAGGCTTACGTTGAAAGCAGGTTGTGTTCCTGAGCTGCCGACTCTGCAGTGACTTGCGCGGATGAGGGATAAAATTCGGGATGAAATTGTTGGGCCTGCCTTACTACTAGCCCTTCAAACATCCAACCCCAACTTAATAGGGGGTTGCCTACCAAAAACTAACAATCTCCTAATCTGATCCTAATGTGGTGCACACTAACCTACAGTATGCAATATCCAAAATGACGCGTTTGGATGGCCGAATTTCATTTGAATACCGGCCTTGCAGGGTTTCCTTTTGAGGCGGCGTAAACACGCGCGCGCGAATACGCACTATTTCACATTCGTCCCCGCGTAGTGCCGGACGAACTTCATGATGCTGCGCCTGCTCGCGCCAGACTTGTTTAGCGTCGCAAGTTGCTCGTGGACAGCTGGTGGCATGGCGACTTGGACATCCGGGTAGGTGTGGAACAGACGCTCGTCGCATGGGTGGTTGTACTTGCTGTAGTGGTTGATTTCTCGTACAGTCCACACGCCATCCGCCAGCCTCACGCATGCGTTGATCTGTTTGAAGGACGACGAAGAGCCCGTCAGCAAACGTGCACACACCTAGACATACTCGGCAATCGCATTCGCACCCGCGCCGGACACCCAAACTTCATCTGCTTTTGACGCAGCCGTACTATGGACAGGCGTGCTCTCGACTGCCCACTGTGAATACACGCGAGCTTTTTACTGTATGAGGCGAGGCTGGCTGGAATCAATTGCACTCCCTTCGTCTCCAGGGCGTTGTTCATTGACGCGGACGGCGTCGCTGTCTCCGTGGAGTACTTCTGTGATGGCACACATGGTAGTTGGGAGTGTAAGGCGACACGGATCCTGCTCGAAAGTGTGGAAATGGCCTCGAACCGACATACTTTACGGGTCCTCATGCAGTACGACGTCACGTACGTGGGAACTCATCCCAACTGAGGATGTCCCTCTCCCCAAACGGCTCCACCTCCACGAGCGCCCTCGACCCCTCAACTACGTATGCTCTCGTGCTGGCATCTGACGTCTCGCTTTGAGCCGTCATAGCCCGCCGATATCCACGTTCCCGCTCCTCTCTGGCCTGTGTCCCACTCTGTTGCCGCTCGTCTAGGCGACAGATGCGCAACCTTTGCCGCGGACCCCTCGCGCACGGAGACAAAGTGGGCCGGGTGAGCTGCTGCGTCGCCGCAGAGACCACGCAAGAGTCCGCGCCTCCTCGCCAGAGCATCGCCTGGCGTTGTGCCGAGCCTCGATGAAGAGAAGCCGGCGGCACCAAGCACCCCGGCCGCGCAAGCTCCGTCGGTGCCGCCGCAAATTCCTCCCGCAGCACAAGCCCCACCAGTTGTGCAAGCCAAGTCGGCCGCACCAGACCCGCGTGCCGCACCAGCTGCGTCAGCAAAGCCGACCGTGGCAGCAAAACCAGCCGCACCGGCTCTTCACGCGGAGAAGCGACCCGTGACCAGAGCGGTGTCAACCAAGTACTTTGCCGACGTTGCCGAACGACGTCGTGAGAGTGTCACCATGGCGCACGAAGACACGCCGGCTCCTGCTGATGCATCCCTGCCATCGCAGAAGAAGCGCGATGCGGCTACATCGGGCTTGGCGACGAGGAGGAAGACGAGAAGTCGAGCGGATCAAGTGTGGATGCGAATCCTGGATCCAGGTCTGGTCCAGAAGTGGTCCAGGTTCTTAAGAACAACATCCGCGTGAGCCCACATGAGCACGAGCACAGCGACTGGGCAGGATGGTTCTCCTACCTGCGTCAGTACTCGGAGGAGACACGTCAAGTCATTCGAGTTCACGAGGTGATGAGCTGCAGTCAGTGCAACAAGCGGATCGCGCGCACAAAGGGGGCGCGGGACGGGTCGGCGGTTCTCTACGTGCCAGAATTGTAGGAGACATTCCAGCGCGTCTACATTTGCACCCATGGATGGAAGCCAAAGGGGCGAGGCACGGGGAAGAGACCGCGCCGGCACGTTCGCTTCACGGACTGCCCCTTCCGGCTCGTTGTCCAGATGGCGATGAAGGGCGATGCGTGGTGCCTTGTGGTGAAGTCCGCGCTGCTTCAGCACAACCACCTGATCGATGAGGACACGCTCGGCACGTACCCATCCTCGCGCGGCATCAAGGACCCGGACACCAAGTCGCGGGTGGAGGCGATGACCGCCGCCGGCACCCCTCGGTTTAAGATCTACGACTACCTGCTAAACGAGTCCGAGAACGTGATCAAGCACGGTGGTGGACAATCTCGTGAACGCGCACAAGTCGATCGTGTCGCGGAAGGACGATGACGAAGCGACGGCGTCAATGCTCGCGAGATTCCTGAAGGATGATGATGGGTCAATCGTGATGATCGACGAGTCGGACGCCGGCGAGAGCGGCGTGATCTCCATGACGACGCGCCACATGCGCGAGGTGTGCTCACGCTTCCCCGAGTTCCTGTTGGTGGGCTGTACGCACAAAACGAATCGGTATGTGGTATTGTGTCCATGTCTCGTCCATGATTTGACCAGGACTGATACAGGATTTGTCCATGATGTGCAGGTACAACTACCAGTTGCGCACCTTTACGGTGATGGACGAGTTTGGAGAGGGGCAGCTCGTTCAACAGTCGCTGCTCAAGGCCAACTCGGACGGGCACTTGGACAAAGCTCTCGAGCACTTCTAGCGAGCCAACTCAGACCGCATCACGATGCTCCAGGTCGTGATCGTGGACAAGGACCTGCAGGAGATCCGAATGATCAACACGCACTTCCTCGAGGCGAGAGTGCTGATTTGCTTGTTCCATGTGACCAAGTACCTGAAACTCCAGTCTCGCAAGCCGGAGTACCCAAAGATCTCGGCCGACGACCACTCAGCCATCGATCACGTCACGTACAATCTGATCTACGCATCCACCAGCGACGAGTACTACGAGAACTGGGCATCGCTCGAGCAGCTCTGCACACGGCTCAACTACGACGACTTCTTCGAGTACGTGGACCGCAACTGGAACTCGTGCAAGGAAATGTGGGCGATGTACCTCCGCGCAAAGCTCCCCCACTTCAAAAACCACACGAACAATCGCCTGGAGAACTTCTTCGGAAAGTTCAAGGACGGGGTGTCGGGGAGCACGAGCATGGCGATGTGCATCGAGACCCTGATGGCGACGACTCGGATACGGGAGAAGGAGTACATGTACAAAAAGAATGTGTCCGCGTCGGTCACTCCACGAACGCAGTGTACGATGAGGAGATAGCGCAGGTGCTACGCTTCACCGCCCACTTTGTGGCCGAGCAGATCGAGCCAGAGTTCGCAGCGGCTACGCTTAAGTCGGACGTGTACAAGTACAGCGTCGATCAAAGTATGGCGAAGGTCCGCGGCGCACACTACATCCACACGGTCAACCTTCTCGACTGGAAGTGCGACTGCCACTTCGCCAGCTCGATGAAGCTGCCATGCAGGCACGCGATAGAGTTCCGGAAGCACCGCGGCGACGCGACCATCATCCCGCTGGCTCGAATCGACGTCAGGTACATGCAGTAGCCTGTCATGCATGTGATTGTTGAGGTTTACCATGATTTGCCCAGGTCCGGAACTGGAATGGACCAGGATTGGTCCAGGACTGAACCAGTACTAACCAAGGTATCGCACGGACCAAATCATGTGTTGTCCTGTTGCTTTGTCAGATGGGTGCGGAGCGAGGACGAGCTGGTTGAAGTCCGCCATGTGGTGTACAACAAGCCGCGTAGTCGTGACGCAGGGGCAACTGCGCGATCAGCTGCTGACAAGTACAAGGAGGCGATGCCGTGCCACGAAGATTATCTCGACGGACCTCGCGGACATAGAAGCCGACGACGAGTTCCACGAGTTCTTGGACTTTCCGCTCAGCCAGTGGCGGAACATCCGCCAGCGGAAGTGCATCCGTGTGGAAGAGCCGGCCGCGGACGAGCACGAGTGAGTCGATCCGTCACAGACGCACAGTCTGTACTCCGACGACGTTGGTGATGTGCAGATGTTAGCGGCAGTTGCTGTCCAGCTCGCGCAGCCTGAAGCGATCGACACCGTGTCGCAGCCAGCGGACCCCACGCCAGACCCTGCCAGCACACAGCTCGCGCGCGATGAAGCGAGGCAGTGTGCCGATTCTCCTGACACCGCCGATCCTGCACCAGTCCTGGACGAGACCCGGTCAGATCCTGGTCCGGATCTTGTCGTTTGTCGAGGCGGTCATGGACCCCACTTTATCCGCCGCTCTGATTTGTCCGACGACTTTGTTGACGATGAGCCCCTGCCCATTAGACTGAACCCGAAGGCAAAGAAGACGGGGCGCCCGGCTCTCGACAAGCAGGCGTGTTCAAACTAGGTGAAGCAGGGCCGCGTGAGGTTCAATGCGTCTGAGAAAGCCAGGCGCAGCCTCGGCGACATCACGTTGCTCCAGCTGGTGGACTCACTCGATCGCGAGACTGTCGGTCTGGACGAAACGCTCAAGCGACTGGAGGGCGTGGCACTCAAGTTCGCGGATCATGATAAAAAGCACCCAAAGTACCAGAGACGCGTGAACCCGGTTCTGAACCAAGACGCGTTTTACGTGCTTCCGAGGCAATTCCTGGACGCGTGCGTGCGCAAGTTGCCGCTGACAAACGCGGTCAGCGACGCCATCTCGGTGTCATCTCAGAGCCAAACGAGCCAGCCAAATCAATCATCGCAGACAACCGCATAAGGGGTCGAAGTCGTGACAATCGCTGGCGTCGGCTCGTTCACGCGGCTCCAAATCGAGACGATGTGGCGTATCGAGGTGCTGCGCGACTCGTGCATGGTTGGCTCGGCGATGTGCAAGTGACTGCTATCGGACGCTCTCACCGCTGTGCCGCCAAACCTTCACCAACGCGTGTGCGACATACATGACCAGATCCGGCCCATGTATCCGTCCATGATTATTCCAGGACTCAACCCGACGTCCGTGTCTCCGGTTTCTACCGCATGAAGCCGCCGCACTGGCTCGACGACGCATTGATCCAGGCGCTTTGCGAGCGTCTGGAGCAGACGAATTCGTTTGTACGCTTCGCGGGGTTCGTGTCGGCGAAGACGACGGGGTCACGCGGGCCAAGCGGACAGATGGTGGCGGATGAGACCATGACAAGGGTCGTGGGCAACAAGAACGGGGACGGCGTGCGCTACATCCTGCCCGTCTACTTCGGAAACTACTACTGGTATGGTATCGTGGCGGACCTGCAGACGAAGCGCATTCTCTACTACGACTCGCTCAATAAGACCCGGTACGTGAAGACTCTCGACATGCTATGCTGGCAGATCAAGAAGGACGTGTTACCGGAGTACGAGGTTGTCGCGTCGAACTCGTCTATTCAGTTCGATGGCTTCCGCTGCGGGTTGTTCGTCTGCTACAAGCTGTGGCGGCTCACAGACAAGACGGTCTCGAACGACCTCGTCGGCCGAGAGCTGATTCGTCACCGCTTCAAGTTGCTGTTCTTCGTGGTGACAGGCGCTGAGGCTGAGTAGAGGATGAGCAAGGAGAACACCACCAGCTTAGCGGTGAGCGAATGCAAGCTTGCGTTTTGAGTGAATTCGTAGTGTTCGCATTTGCCCTGAGTGGCGTTGTGTGATGGTGTGCTCGTGCTTCGAGATCGTGCGATGATGACTTGTTTGTTTTGTCAAAAGACACGGAAAATCCTGGACGAATCCTACTATTGGTGCCTGTACAGATCCTGGTTAAATGTAGTTTACGTCCTCGTGAAAGCGCGTGTAGTTTTCAAATTAAATATAACCGCGACCTTTCAAATATTCAATTATATATTTCATCATCTTAAAGAGGGGTAGCTTCAAGATCAGAATTCCTGGCCTAAAACTGGACAGGACCTGGATCAGTCATGTTTTTCGGGTGTACCACATAAAAAACGGAATCGGGACTGTAGCATCTGGCTTAAAACAACACCCTTGTATTTCTCAATCTAAAAAAACACGATAAAACAGGATAAATAACAAGCAGCTTTGCGACTCCTCCTTTGCCCGAGGCCGCCTCAATCGCACTACTGAACGTGTGAGGCGGTGCCACCTACTGGGGTCAGTTGGTCGCCCAGTTGTTCGCTTACGATTTCAGGACCGCGCGCGGGCCGTCCGCGTCATTGCCCCGCGCGCCTAAATCGCTCACCGAACGGAACACTTCGCGAAGGACAGGCTGTATAAAGTCTAGAGGTACACAGCACAAATCAGCGCTTAATGGACGCGCGCAATCCAAGACGCCACGTGGGAATTGCGACGCGGCTGAGGACCCCGACGCGAAGATGCCCGAGTGAGCAGGCAATAGCGAATCCGGGCTCTGCGTCGCCCAGCACAGATGTCCGCTGCAGCTCCGAGCTCTTGGTGCACGAGTCGCCACCGCTGCACGAGCAGCCACGATGCGCTCGCTCTCGTCCGCGCGCGAAGACGAGCAGCGAGCGCAGTCAGCTCTTCCGTCAACGGCAGCGACAGCGCGAGGAGGACTTGAGGTGATCGTCATGCGTCTGCGAGAGCAGGTCGCGCGACTCACTCGCACTGTCGCGTCTGCCGCCGCATCTGCAGGCACTGACACCGATGCGTCACGACTGCGTCCGCATCCTCGGGACTGCAATGCGAGCGCATGCTACGGCAACCGACGAGCAATATCGGCTCGCTCGTGCTGCGCGCGAGGGAGTTCTACACCATCTTCCGCCACGGACTCGAGACACTCGACCCGGTGGCGCAGCGGCTTCGAACTCCTCACGTCTCAGAACTCGCGCGCGCCAGTGTCGAGCGCAAGGAGCGCTACCTGCGCCACGCGGTGGACCCGGACGTGGTGTACGGCAGTCTCGTTTGCGTACATGCGCTACTCGACCAGTGGCGCAAGCACACGTCGTGTTACTCGTCGTTCACGCTCGAGGTCGGAGACGCAGAGCGTCTCACGACGACGGATGGGAGCGCGAGTCCAGTTGTGGTGCTGCGCACTCGACTGCACGCGCGCTTCTCGCTCCAGGGCTTGGCGTGATGTTCCCGCAGTCCGAGAAGCGACCAGATCTCATCGCGCGATTCATTGACAAGCCGTTCACGTTCGACTGCGCGACGTGGTTTCAGTTCTCGGAGTCCGGGCGGATCGTGATATACAACGTGCAGGTGAACGTGGTGGAG
>SMMQ01001675.1:30099-40241 GCA_008271595.1 [Pythium] brassicae (nom. inval.) | reverse complement strand
GGGGGGGGGGGGGGGGGGGGGGGGGGCATCCTGACTGACACCAACTGAGCCCACCCGAGACGACTGAGCGGGGGAACACCAACACCGCCAGCCACACGCACCACTTTGAGGTTGAGCGACTCGGCGCCGTTCGTCGTCGCGTAGCGGAAGAGCAGCTTCGCGAGGTCGGTCTCGCCCGTGGCCTCGGTGCACACGCCGCGGCGGCTCTGCTGCAGGCGGTGGCCGTACTCGAGCCAGCGCATCTCCTCGCACATGTCGATGCGGGCGTTGCAGTCCGTGCCGAGACAGACGCGGTCGAGGCAGCTCGCGATCACGGGGAAACCGTCGCCCAGGTTGCCCTGCGCCAAACACAACCAACCACCAGTGGAGGTGACCACCTACAACGGCCGCGCAGTGCAGAGCCCACACCAGCACCACCAACGACCTTCACGCACCTCTGTGAGCGGACAGATGCACACGTTCCCCTTCTTGTCGACGAACTGCTGGAGCAACGCGCCGTCTGTCCACGTGCAGTGCACGGCCGTGAACTTGTCGTCGACCTGAAGGTTCGCCAGCAGCAGCGCCATCGGCGACTGGCCGCCGTGCGCCGCCTTGCAGTCCTCAACCTCCTTTGTCTGGTACGAGACATAGTGAGAGAGGGAGGGTATGTGTCAGCCATGAACCACACCCCATACCACCCACCGCTTTCACACTGCCGCCCCCGCACCTGCTCCTCGAGGTGGATGTGGAACACGAGCCCGCGCCGCACGCTCTCCTCGTGCAGCGCCACAATGTCCGGGAGCTCCACGGCGCGCATCGAGTGCGCCACGACGCCGAGCGACTGCGTCGGCGCGAGCTTGGCTGCGAGCGCGTCCATCTGGCGCCAGTACTCGGCGTGCGACGACACCTTGAAGCGCTGCTGCGGCTCGGACATGGGCGCTTGCTGGAAGCCGCCGTGCTCGTAGAACGCGTTGAGCAGCACGAGGCGGATGCCGACGTCGCGCGCCGCCTTCAGCACCTGCTCGTCGTACGCGAAGCGGCTGCTCGCGCTGCCGCTGGCCGCCGCCTCCTCGGGCCGCCCGTGGTGGAAGTAGTGGAACTCGCCGACGCTCGTGATGCCGGCGTCGCGCATCTCTGCGAAGCACTGCTTCGTGAGCGCGTACATGTGCTCCTGCGTCATGCCGCCCACGAGCTTGTACATCTCCTCGCGCCACGTCCAGAAGCTGCTCTGCCCCTGCGCGTCCTTTGGGTACGTCTCGCCGAGGCCGCGCAGCCCGCGCTGGAACGCGTGCGAGTGCGCGTTCACCATGCCCGGCACGAGCGCATGCCCCGGAAGCGCGATGCTGTTGCTGCTGTCGTCGTCCGCAGGGGCGGCGGCGGCGGATGCTTTCGTGACCGAGAGCACGCGGCCGTCGGCGCCCACGCGCACGCGCACGTCGGACTCGAAGCGCTCGCCCGTCCACGTGAGCTCCGGCAGGAGCGAGTACGCGCCGTGCTGATGCAGTAGACGGTCCATCGCGCGAACAGAGGAGGGAGGAGAAGAAGTAGTGCAGGAGGAGGAGGAGGCGAAGCGCTGGCGACAGGAAGCGGCGAACGGCAGCCGACGGGCAGCGCGCAGCATCCACTCGAAGCGTCAAATGCACAAATGCCCCAATTGCGCTGCTCAGTTTTGTGGATTCGGTGATTAGATGGCTGGGCGATTAGATGGCAACTTGAAGTCCCATGATGATCGCGATTTTCGCTGCTCTGTAAAAACAACGACGTGCTTCCGTCCAGGACCGCGAAGAGCCAAAACGAAAAAAAGGCGGTGTTACGTTCCAGTTATTTTTTTACTGGACTTTATTTTTGTCCATGTCCTTTAAGATTTCTCCAAGATTTTTATCCAGGTTTCGTCCAAGTATCTTCGGCACTCTACAACATCATATGAGATTCGGCAGTAATACTCGATGAGAAAAAAAAAATGCATTTCAAAGATGCGACCTTCCAGCGTCAATAAACCGGTACATGTATTGTACAAGGCGTCATGGGTGACTGACTTGCCGAATTGTTGCATTTACACATCACCAAGAGCAAAAAGCACAGCGATGACATGTACAAGTACGAGTACGAAATCAGCAGTGCGCCACAAGCAGCGAACACACAACCGTGTATAAGCTCACCATCAGCAACACGAGTAGTAAGCAAGGGTACGCAAACGAGACCAGCACCACACGCGTCCGAAATAATAGCACAAAGCATGAGTCCATCAGCAATAGCGACTGCAGCCCGACCGGCCCAACAGGTCAAAACAGCAGCAGCATCTCGCGCACACCGTCAACACGCACGAGCTCAGCAGTTACACTAAAACCGACCAGCAGGAGCACGACAGTAAGAACAGCATCGCATGCGTCCCAAAGAGTCGCTCGAAGCACGCCAAGTGCATCAGCAACAGCAACTGCAACCAGATCGGCCATGACAGCTCAAAACTGCAGCATCATCTTGTCCACTCAGTCATCGAGATGGAGCTGAGCCCCGCCGCAGCCACTGTACAGCATATAGCAGTCCATACATCCCGCACCAACAACAGCACAAATGAATAACCAAAAGCGTAAAACACATCGCATTAAACAACCCCTTGCACACCACTGAGGTGCATCCACGTACAACTTCAACCGCTCACATCGACTTATAGAAGCCGCATACAGCGAGCACAATTGGTTCCTCAATTGACATGTATACCAAAAGCGGCACAGGCGCGCCCGACCACCTCCCTCGATCTACTTAGCACCTCCGTCTACCTCGTTCTACTTATTCGGGTCGGAGGAGCCACGCAGAATGTATTGCGCGATGCGGTAGCGCACGATCGCTGGCAGCAGAGCTTGCATCTCCTTCACTGCAGCCGCGTCTGCGTAGCTCACAGCTTTATGCATGCGCACACGCCGCAACTGAACCCGTCAAATTGCAGAGGCGAGTTGATCTCCACGACTTCATGCTCGTCCTCCATCGATCTCGCTACATCCCACGACATCGCGTCGAGAGCGCGAGCGTACACTGCGCCGTTCATAGAATCATAGTACACGACTCGCTTCTTGTCGCAGAGAACGGCGAGCGCGCACCTGTGCTGATTCCCGAAGTTGATGAGGACATGTACAGCTGCAACGCCGTCCTCACTTGCCATGGTGGAGATGCGAGCCACCGCAGAGACATTCACTATTGTAGCGACGTCATGAGAGCGGCGGATTGACACGCCACGACACCGCCAAACCTTGCAGTTTGATGGCGAGCTTTGAGGCGCTCGCAGAACGCCGAGATGGCCGCGTCACAAATCTAGCAAAGCGGGGTGAGGCGGTACAGTATCGAGTACAGACACTCGTTCTTGAATCCATGGACGATACGGTCCGGATACTTGGACGATACCTGGACGGCCAGTTCTTCAACTTGGTACTGCTCCCCTGCCAAGACCGTGGATGTGACGTCACGCTGCCGCCACTGGCAGGGCTCGGCGCAGTCGGCACACGCTGCGCGTACCGTTAGGAGTTGCTGCATTGCCTCGATATGTCTCCGCGAGAAGGAACCGACACTCGCAATTGCAATCACGTCGACAGAAGGTGCGGGAACCGACTCGTCACCTTGGCTCTCCATCGTGATTGCCGTCTCCTGCGTGTTTGCCACAGGGAGTAGCTTTATGCACGCGAACATAGGCTTTGGGTGGAGGAGGTAGGAGACGTCGGTGTTTAGAATCGAATACACCACACTCTTGAGCTGAGGTCTCTCGTTTGCGTGATCGGTGAACCGGACGGAGACGCTTGCTAGCCACGCTATCATGCGCGCAGGAGTCAGCGCCTCCTTCTCCAAAGACACAAACACCATCTCCAGCGCCACTTCGCCCGACAACCGACGCAGCTCATGAGCCGCGTTAATGCGCACCCCGTCCTTGCACACTTCGGACTCGCGAGCCTTTTGATAGGTGGGCGGCCGTCCGGAATTTTGCGCCTTAGGGTTGAGACAGAAAAGAGTTAGTGGCCGTGCATCGATCGACAGCTCGAAGTCGCCGTCGTCTTGGAGCACGCGCGCCGCGTGTGCCACGTCGCCTGCGTTACTCAACACGCACACGCTTCGATGGCCAACCAGCTGAGCCGCCACCACGACTCTTCTTGGCGGCCGCAGGCTTCCTCGTCGAGCCGAACGGCGCCAGTTCGGCTGCGCGGTTATGCATCGGCTCGGAACGCATGTCGGGCTTGGCGTCCTCTCCGTCACGCACGGCACTGTCCCCGTCCTGATCATCTTCTTCTCCAACCCCCATTGCGCCATCGCCCTCTTGTACGGTGGTGTCATTCTTTTCAAGGCGTCTGCTCTCTCTCCAGCAGCACTGTTTGCTGTGCTGTCTTCTTCGTGCGTTGACATCTGCTCCGTCACAGGCTTGATAATCATAACCACGCCGGTGCTCAGTAAGGGTACAGAACCGAGCTCCTCAGATTATAGGCTACGCGCCTGGGAGCGTCGAAAGAGGGGGCGTTGGGAGTCTGGCACCGCATCGTCAACGCTGTCCAGCCGAACACACTTTCGCTGCCTGATGTTGCCCCAGTGCTTCTCAAAGAAGAGTAGATGCTGATTGAACTCATGCTCATCGCCGATGTCGGCAAGCTCGCTGCAGATCATGTGCGTGTCACGACTGTCGACTGAGCCGCAAGCTGGCGCTTGTACCGATTCGACTCTTCAGCAATGCTGAACCACATCTCCTAGGGGAGGAACAGGAAGAAGGGCCCCTCCACCGACGTGCCGAGCGCCTCTCCGAGATTAGTTGGCTCTGCTTCGCATGCGTTGAGGTCAGCCGCTGGTACCGTGACGCCAGAGCCTGCACACACACAAGCGAAAAGTACAGGATATGTACAGGTGTAGCGATCCAGTAACCTGTTCCAGACAGAGTACTCACTCGCAGCTTCCGTGAACGTTGTCCAGCCGCTTGCGGAGTGTGCGCGAAGCTCAGTCTCGTTCACGACGCGCACTTGAGCTGATGCAACCGTTGCCTCAGGGAGGGTGGGCGTCGGTTCGTCGTCGGCGTCGTCGACATCCTCTATAAGAGACACGTCCTCGCTGTCGCTTCCCACTTGCTCGACCTCGAAATCGGATTCTTCGTCGGGCTTGAGCAGGTCACCACCAGTGGATAGGTCCGGATCTCTATGCGTGCCGAGGGTTAGGGGAAGAACTCGAACGGGAGATGCGGCAGGAGAGGGAGGTCGAGGAGGAGACGCACTTGCAGTCGTCGCCAGTCATGCCTTGGCCTTTCGCTTGCCTGGTGCCTGGCGTCGTGGCGGGCTCGAACATGAGCTTGAGCTGTCGGTGTAGGAGTCGTCGTCGCTACTGGCGCGACACCGGCGGGCGGCAAGGCCGCACTCGACGTAGACGTGCTTGGCGCGGGTGGCGTGGGCGTACTTGGCGATGCTGTCTTTGCTCGCTTTGCAGTTTGCGCGAACATCACTGCAGGACAACGTTAGTCTACCACATTTTGTTTCTTGCGTTCAGGACCATGCGCACGTTCGTATTGTTGCGCGGGCTATAGCGTAGCAGCTCCTCCGCGCCGTGGAAGACGTCGACCGGCCGACGTGCCGCGGTTCTGTCGCTCCATCCTTGTGGCGTGTAGTAGAACGTGAAGTCAGACAACCCGCCCGCAGACTTCGACCGCCACCCCGCTACTTTCAGATTCCTCCAGACGGTCGGGAACGGCACTCCAGCCACTAGCGAGCGCTTCCGCGGCATCGTACGCTTGGTTGTGTGGCTCGCATTCTGTTTGAAAATGACCTGGATGGGCATTTTCAAGCAGTTCGTGAGCCGCACAAACGAACGGCTGGGAGAGGCCCTTGAAATGCGCGCGAAAATTTGGGCGCGAAACATCAGGCGCCCACGTGCCAAGCTCCTGTCGTCATGCTGTTGACCTGGAGTGCAACTTTGCGAATTATTGCCCGGGGTCAGCTACATCACTCGGAAAACTTATATTTTGGCCTCACTTGGCGTTTGTATACGTGACTTGATTTTTGTATTGTTAAAGCTTATCCTGGAACTGCCAGGATACGAAAATGCTTATCCTGGCACTTCCAGGATTGGGTGCGAGAGGAGATTAGTCAATATAATAAATTTATTTATTGCGGGAAGTTTGAAGCAACGCTATTTTTATTTATTCCGGAAGTTGCGAGCAAGGTTTTTTATTGCACCTTCTGTCAAACAGTTATTTCCAATACAGTATTTGACTGATCGAACAAACACTGAAAATCGAACGAATAGTGCGTACTTAAAACGTACTTACCTAAAAAAAGGTTCGAATTCGTACACGGACATCCGCATTAGACATTTCTACATCCGCATCCGGATATTCACATCCGCTTTTTGGTTTTCACATCCGCATTTTCGTACTTAGAAGAGTTCAAATTCATTTGGCAAACGTTTTACTGTGTGAGTTTAAATTCATTTTACAAAACGGGAACTTTGTTCAACGTACAAGTATACGTATCTTTATTATGTATAGTAGTATTGAGTATTTCTTATACAAATACGTTCCGTGTCGGGATCACCTCGATTCTCTCAACTCCTGCCTCATGCTCCGCAAACTCACGGGCGACGTGGTGGTTGTTGGCGCGGGCGTCGCCGGCTGCTCGGCGTTCTACCACCTCGCGAAACTCAACCGTCTCAACCGCGCCTTCAAGCCCGTGCTCGTTGACGCACTGCCGCCGCTCTCGCTCACGAGGTGGCGGGGTCCCCTCCGCGCATTCGTTAAAAGGGTGTGGGCGGCCCTCTCCGACGTGGCGTGCTGTCACTCACTCCGTGCTTTGTGTGTGTACTACTGTACTTCAACGCTGCAGCGCGAATGGCTCGTTCAGCTACCGCAACTGGTTCCCGAGCGACGAGGAGGCGCCGATGCGCGAGCTCGTGACGCAGTCGATCGACGAGCTGGACGAGATCGCGCGCAAGTCGGACAACATGATCGAGCTCAACCGCAACGGGTACCTCTTCGTCACGCGCGACGCGCGCAAGGTGGAGGAGTTCAAGCGGCTCGGGAAGAAGCTCGGAGAGAACGGCGGCGGCGAGCTGCGCGTGCACGACGCCGGCCGCGCGCTCAGCGGCTACCGCTTCTCCCCAACAAAGATCGAGTATGACCTCGACGGTTCGGACCTGCTGCTCGGCATCGACCACGTCACGCACGCGTTCCCGTCGCTCAAGGACTCGAACGCGATCGCGGCGCTGCACGTGCGTCGGTGCGGCTCGATGAATCCGTTCAAGCTGGTACGCGGTCAAGTGTGGCGGTTGGGCAAGAAGGGGTCACGTTCTACTGTAGCGAGCTGCTGATACTGACTGATGCGCGTGCGGCAAACAGGGCAACTACGAGCTCACGAAGGCGCTCGAGTACTGTCCAAACGCGCAGATTGTGCGCGGCAAAGTGACGGACTTGTTCGCGGCGGGCGGGCGCATCAGCGGGCTCAAGATCGAAGCGGACGGCGGCGAGTCCCACGAGGTGGCGACGCCGACCGTGGTCTTCGCGACGGGCCCGCTGTTCGAAGAAACGATGGGGCTGCTCAAGCAGCGCGGGCTCTCGAGCTTCGACGTCCCGATCCTGAACGAGCTGCACGCCCGCGCGGTCTTCGACGACCCGAGCGAGACGATTCCACGGACGATGCCGCTCACGTTCGACTCGGACCCGATTGGGCTGCTGGAGGTGCGACGTGGGGATCGCATGCGCTAGCTGCTGGTCGATAGCGAGCTGATCGGAGAGTTCTCCCTCCCCTCTCTCTCTCTCTGATGCGCGGGCAGCTGTCGGAGGAAGAGAGGGCGGAGTACGCGGATAATCCGTCGACCGCGCGGATGCTGAAAGAGTACCCGTCAGGTACGCCGGCTTGGCTTGGAAGCCCCTGTTCGAAGCATCGACAGCGATGACCGAGTGCTGGAGTGTGACCAAGTCCCTGACCTATGCGCTGCCTGCAGGTGTGCACGTGCGTCCGTATGGAAAGTCCAAGGCGATGTCTGTGTGGACGTACGACATCGAGCCTGTGTCAGCGCAGTATCCCGTGGAGGAGCTCTTGGATCCACGGTCGGTAATGTGCAGTCACCTCACGACGGGCTGTAACTGCTCCGTTAACTATGGGCATTCGGACTGACGCATCACTGCCGCCGTCCTCTTTGGTCCGGCTCCAGATTCCCGGAGACGTGTGTGCGCGGTCTCACGAAGCTGTTCCCGCAAATGAAGGCGTACCTTGACGACCCGCTGGTCCGCAGCTCGTTCTCGGTGAACGGCGGGTACTACTGCAAGACGCTGGACAACATGCCGCTCATCGGACCCGCGCCGAGCACGGTCGACGGCGTCTTCCTGCAGTCTGCAATGTCGGGTGTTGGTCTCATGTGAGTGTGAAGCCCACAAAGTGCTGTCCCGCTAGCTGCCGCTAGCTGCCAGAAGCGCTGCTCGACTGACGGAATGAACGGACGCGGCGTTGCCCGCTGCTCTCTGCGCAGGTCGAGCGGAGCGTCGGGGCAACTGCTCGCGGCGCACGTGATGGGAGAGAAGCCCCGGGCGGAGCGCCTCGCAAAGTACGCGCACGCGTTCCTGCCGAGCCGTTTTGAGGACAAAGAGTACGTCGCGTCGCTCGCACATGGCCGCAGCCGTCTAGGGCAGGTGTGAAGCGGCCAGCGAGCGACGCAAGCGCCGTTGCGAGACTGTCCCGAGCCCAGCGTGTCTGTGTGATGACGTTGACGAACGGAAACTGGAATCGTTTCGCTGGGCGCTGTCGGCTTCTTGTGTGAGTGTCGTGCTCGTCGTGGGCTGCTGGACGTGAGAAACAAGCAGCGCTGGGGGTCGAAGGGTAGCGTTCACGATGGATATCGAAGTAAACCACACGAAGAAGGCAGCAGCAGCAGAGCAACTCATGAGTTCGTTGTTACCGCTGACGCTTTGGTCCCTCAGCTCCCCCTGCAAGAGCTGCCGAACAATCGTCTGACGAGGACTGACGAGGTGCGGGAGCGCCTCACGCATGCGCTGCGGGTCTATCGTCTTGCCGATGAACCGTGTGAACCAGCCTACTTTCTCCGACATGTGCTGGTCCAGCACAGAGGTGTGGTAACCGCCCCATGCTGTACTGTAAATCACATCGTTTTTTGACACGCATCAACAAGATAATGGGTTCAGAAAACTGGAGGATTCGCTTGCTTTTCTTGTTCTCGACCGCACTCCCGCATCTCACGCTTGCCGTAAGCAGCAGCAGCAGACTTCCCTATCGCCGTCGACACTAAGAACGCTCGCGATGGGCAACAGCAACAGCAGGCGGGCGAAGAAGCCGGCCGCCGCTGCAGTCGCAGACGCCGCACTTGCCAGAGCAGTGTTCAAGGCTGTCGCATCCAGCTCGACTGCCGAACTCCAAGCGCTGCTCGATGACCCAAAGTTCTCGCCGGCGACTATCGTGAACGTCCGCAATGGCAGTCTCGAGACGCCGCTCTTCCATGACACTCGGTCAGAGATCGCTTCGCTCCTGCTCAAACACGGCGCCGACGTGGACGCGCGCGACAAGTACGGCGTTGCGCCATTGCACGCGGCGGCGAGCCGGCCGAACGTCGAGATCGTGAGGCTTTTACTGGACAGTGGCGCGGACCCGCTCGCAAAGGAAATGCATGGAGACACGCCGCTCCACAAGGCGTGCAACGCAGCGATCGCGACGCTGCTGCTGGAGCGCGGCGTGGACCCAGATGTACTCAACAGAGCGGGGAGGACGCCGCTTTATGATGCAGTTGCGTCAAACCGTGTGGACGTAGCGAAGGTGCTGATTGCTGCCGGAGCAGACGTGAAGCACACCAGCATGGTCAGAACTGTGGTCCTGAACTCACTGTCACCGAGCACGTCGATGGAACTTGTCGAGCTGCTCGTCTTACGCGGAGCGCCTGTCGAAGCAGTCGATGACCTGTCCTCGGCCACGCCTCTGTGGAAAGCCGCTGCGTACTCGTCGCCGGACATCGTGGAGCTCCTGCTCGACCACGGCGCGAGTGTAGACAAGTGCACGTACTCGAACGAGACGCCGCTATACGCAGCTGTCAAGCACGGCCGAATGGCTTCTGCTCGGCTGTTGCTGAAGCACGGCGCGGACATCCACGGCGATCCGGGAAGAAAGAACGTGCCTCTGGTTATCGCGGCGAGGCAGTGTCGACTCGACACC
>SMMQ01001675.1:4495-21539 GCA_008271595.1 [Pythium] brassicae (nom. inval.) | reverse complement strand
AGAGAGAGAGAGAGAGAGAGAGAGAGAGAGAGAGAGAGAGAGAGAGTTAGAGATGTCCTGTGTGTCAGGGCCGCACCCGCGTCCCGTTGTCCTATGACTTGATCGCGTGTTCGTACTCCGACTGAACGCCGCCATCACTTTCTTCTCGAGGTCGTGGTCGGACAGCTCCTTCAGCGCCCCAGCAGCAGAGCCGTTCGCGACGCCAGCAGCGCTGCTCGACGGCGCCGCGCCGCCGCTCAGAGTGCTGGCTGCTCCGCCCGGGACAACGCTGCCGTGCCGAGGCGAGTGCTGCTGCTTGCCCCGCCCGTGCTGCTTGCTCTCGCCACTCAGCACCACTTTGCGCCGCATCCACTGCGACGACTTGATCACGGCGTCGAGCTTGGACGAGAGCTGCAGCGGACACCGGAGCAGACAAACCAGCGATGAGCCCAGTCCCAGTTCCTGTAGTTAGCTGTCTGTACACAGCACACCACACATGGCATACGAGTACACAGTGTACGCGCATTGAGTTTCCCACGTGGGGGCACCAGAGCTGCAGCCACCGGAGCGCGGTACGGAGGCGGGTTCGTCGTTGGCAGCGTCTCCATCTGCAGCTTGCGCTTCGACAGCACAACAGGCTTCGTCGGATTGGCGCAGCTCGCTGCGCCGCCGCTCGCTGCGATCGCGTGCATCTGTGCAGCGTGCGCCGCCGAGATCGAGAGTCTGCGCGCGCGGTGCACGCTTTTGCCGGCGAAGAACGCGGCCAGCGGCTGCGGCGCGTCCGTCCACATGCGCTCTCGCGCGAGAAGCTGGTGCTGCTGATTGTGGTAGTGCTGGTGCGTCGTGTCCTCGTGCTGGTTGCTGCGGCCACCGGAGGAGCTCACGGGCGCTGTGCTCGGCTTTGTCGGGAGTCGCGCGACGCCGTCGTGCTTGGCATTCTGCCGCTCGTCCACCGCCACGAGCGGCTTGTTGTTGAACCTGTCGCCCACGCGCTATCGTTCAGCGCCTCCTGCGTTGCGTTCTGGTGCAGAGTCTCCAAGTGATACCATGTTCGAACCTGAAGGCTTCACGGCGCTGGTCGGACTCGTGCACGTAGCTCTTGATGACGCGCGCGCCGCTGAGCAGTCGTTGGTGGCGGCTCGCGAGCAACGGCGGCATCGGCGGTCCATTCATTGCGGAGGTGTGTGCTGCTGCTCGTGCGTCCAGGACCTGAAGTGAAGGGGACACTCTTTGAAAGTTGTTGCTGGAAATAGCGAGCCAATCGTAATCGATCGACGCGCGAAGGGTCACGATCCACGACAGCCATTCCGCTGGATGCGCAGCGGAGGAAGGGCAACTTGGAGGCGTCAGCCTTCACCAGACGCGCTCTCGTCTCGCATCGAGAAAGCGCTTTCTCTCCTTCATGGAGACGCGAAGGCGAAGACATCGCGAGTGCGCCGATCGGCCCGGGTTTGCGCGATTCGGTTGTGATCTTGTTGAGGTGGGTGGCTGCGCTTCTTGCTGTTGATCGGCGAAGAGAACCGCCAACGATTTGCGTCGCAATCTGTCGAGTTTGGTTGGCCGCAAACCAGCGCGAGTTTCGAGTCGCGGCGGCCGGCCCACTTGCATTCATTACGTGTTGATGATCGCGCGCGTCCACGCGAGACGGAGCAAAGCACAACCAAGCAGGCCATGCCGAAGGAGGCTGTCGCCCCGCAAAACAGTGTTCTCGACAGGCGCGCTGCCGCCACGCGCACCTGCTCGCTTTCTTCCGACGTTGAAAACGCGGGCAAACGTTGTGGTCAGCGTGAGCCAAGCGCTCCACTGGGCCAGTCTGGAGTCTGACTGGCCATGAGTTCACGGCCATGCGCGCAGCACACAGACACACAGACCATCAAGCGCGCGCTCTTGGCGCTTTTCGCGAGGAGCTCGACAAGCAGCGCGAACCAAGTCGAAGGAGGCGAATTGCATCACGTCGCCTTGACTTTCGTGGCTCACTTGGTCTCAGTATGCAGATCTCATTTTTCGTGGACGGCCTTTTATCGTCAAAATGATAAAGACAGGCCGCGTGCAACTGGAAATTAATTACTGCAGTTCTATACATGTTGTAGTTGTCACATATTGCGCCATATATGCAAGGTCTCATCAACATCACAGTGCTTTGTGTACGATTTAATGACGAAAACACGATTCAAAATGCATATGCATCATTTCCCACAGTGCCACACAAAAGGGGTCCGCGCCTCTTGTAGACGCAGGTTCTTCCTTTTCATCGCGTCGCTCCTCCTCACTCGCTCACTCGCTCTCTCTTGCGCGCGCGCATTCTTGCACACGCAGCCGCGCCCGGGCACCCGAACACGACGACGACAACGACGTCCGATCGGCAAGCAGCAGCCGCTCCGCGCTTCTGCTTCTCCCCGCCCCCCCACCCGCCCCTTCCCCCATTTCGCTGCTTCCCCGCTCGCCACCACGCACCGCCACGCGAACATGGGCTGCCTGGAGGCGGCGGTTGCGGATCGCACCCCCGCCGCCATCAGCACCAGCAATAGCAGCAGCGCACTGCCGCTGCGCGCGGCCACCACCTCGCAGTCGCAGCCGCCACTGGCGAATCCGCGCCGAGATTCAGCGGACGCCGCGCATCGCACGCTCGTTTCCAGTTCGGCGGCGCCAACCGACGCGACCGCAGCGGCGGAACGCGCGAGCGGCGGCGACCGCACGGACGACGCGAAAGCGAGCGCAGCGCCCCCGCTCGACGAGCGCAGCGACGCAACGATTAACAGCAGCGAGCGCTCGAGCCAGAGCGACGGCAGCAGCGAGAGCTCCGAGGAGACCGGCGAGTTTGGCGATGAGTACGACGACGTCGACGGCGTGGCGACTGGTGGTGGCAGCGCGCAGACGCGCTACCTGCTCAAGCCCATGCCGAGTCTGCTGCAGGTGTGTCCGGTCGACGACCTCGCGGTCGAAGAGGAGAAGCGCCGGCGGCGCCACTCGCGCAACAGCGGCGGTGGCGGCGGGAAGCGCGCGTGCGCAGACGCCGAGAGCCTGCCGAGCGCGCCGAGTCCGCTGCTTCTGCACCGCCAGGCGAGCGCGCAGAGCGGCAGCGCAGCGTCCGCACCGAGCAGCAGCGGCAGCAGTGCGAGTGGTGCGGGCGCGCCGCCGTTACTCCGCCGCGACTCGATGGCGATCCGCCAGCAGTACTGGAAGCAGCTGGGCTTCAACCTGACGCGGAGCGACTTGGAGCGCACGACCGGGCGCCGCAGCGTGCGCCACAAGGGCCTCAAAGTGCGGCTGAACGACGATGGAACGGCCAAGAAAGGTGAGTCGAAGACGTTCTTCCAGTTCTTCGCGAGCTGGTACAGCTCGAGCGCGTCGGAGGACAACGCGAGCAGCAGCAGCAGCACCGCCACCAGTGCGCCGCTGTCCGCGCGCGCACGAACGGCGTCGAGCTCGAGCAGCTCGTCGGCCCCGGCGGCGCGTAAGTCGTTGCGCTTTGACGAGGAAGCCGAGCTGTTCTACATCCCGCTGCACACAGACTACTCGAAGCGGCAGCGCGACTGCATGTGGCACACGCGCGTCGAGTTCGTCGCGATGGTCGAGCGCAACCTCGAGGACGTATACGACGAGATGGAGCGCGAGTACGAGGAGCAGGCGCAGGCCGAGTACCTCGAGAACGAGCGCATGGCGCAGGAGGAGGCGCGGCAGCGCAAGGTCGAGGCCGACCAGCGCGCGCAGGCCGCGAGCCGGGCGGCCGCGGAAGCAGCAGCCGCTGCCGCCGCCGCCGTGGCGGCGAAGCACGCGGCCGCAGCCAGTCGAGCGCGGGTGGCGTCGCTCAGCCCCGTGCTGCGCGGTCGGCCGCAGCAGTCGCCGCTCCAGCAGGCAACGCCGGGGCCGGGCGCAGCGGTGCCGACGCTGGCGCTGTGCCCCATCGACACGCAGATCAAGCTCGCGCCGCGCGGCCGCTCGCCGCACGCGATCCGCTTTCAGTATTTAAAGCACCTCGGCATCCCGAACAGCAAGAACAGTTAGGAACAGTAAGTAGCTTTTGCGGCGTGTTGCCTGTCCCCCCCCCCCCACAAGAATTCTCCAAGCACCCTCATGCATGCGCAGTGTCGTTCCGTCGTTCTAGCGTTCGTGTGCAACAGAATGGCGACAGCGCCGGGGCGCCGGTGCTCGGAGCGCCGTTCTGCTCGTGGGTGGACGGAGGCAGGTGCTATCGCAACGTGGATGCGATTCGCGTGCTTGCCCCGCCCGCCGTCACCCTTGCTCATCGACTTCTCCAGGCTCTCTCCATGGGCCAAGGGAACACGAGCAGCGAGCTCCCTTTTGTGACTCTTCGCATGCTATTTTTGGCGCGCGAACAGTGTGACGGTGGTGACGTCACTCCGCTTGGGCTGCATCCTAGAATAGGAGCAAAACCAAACTGCACTGGCTAAATTAAGTCGCTGTCCTTTCCCGAGTCAACCTCTGTTCCAGCATAGGCTATTTCGCATAAATATCGAACCGCGTGCCGCCAACCAGCATCGCAAGTATCCACGACTTCCTTCACCCCCAAGCGTGGCCATGTCGAGTGCGCCACCACCGCTGCCCGCATCTTCCGCCGCGCCGCGTACGTCACTCTTTCACCCAGTTGCCCTCTCTCGCACCTCACCACCCGCCGCATGCTTGGGCTGCTGCTCTGGACGCTCCTCACGCTCGCTCTGTCCGCCGCTGCCATTGCCGCGGTGGTGGCGTCCTCGTCGCCACCCTCCTCAGGCACTGCCGTCGCGTCTGCGAGTGCAGCGAGTGGCGGCCGCAGGAAAAAGAAGCGCGCTAACCGCAAACCCCCGGCGTCTGCCGCGGGGCCGCCGGGCAGCGCGCAGGGCGCGACGCGGCCGAGCGACGCGCTCGACGCGCTGTCGACGCAGAACGCGGCGCGCGACGGCGGCTCCTCCGGCGGCCGCAGCTCGCTCAGCCGCCGCGTAGCCGACGACGTAGGCGGCGCGAGCGACGACGACGACGTCTACAGCGACGTCACGGCGGACGACGCGGCGGACGACGACTACTTTTCGTCCGAGAGCGAGGAGGAGGAGACCAAGAGCTACAAGCCCGGCGGGTACCACCGCGTGGAGGTTCGTCCGCTGACGACCGTCGTGGGAGTGGCAGGTGTAAGAGCGTACTGAGACAGGTTGCTGGACGCCCGCCGCACAGGTCGGGCAGGTGTACAAGAACCGCTTCGAGGTGCTCGCGAAGCTCGGGTGGGGCCACTTCTCGACGGTCTGGAAGTGCCTCGACCGGCGCTCCGGCGGCGTCGTGGCGCTCAAAGTGCAGAAGAGCGCGCGCCACTACACGGAGGCCGCGCTGGACGAGATCGAGCTGCTCAAGTGCACGGTGGACGCCGCGACAGCGGGCGGCGTGCTCGAGAGCATCAAGGTCGTCCGGCTCATCGACTCGTTCACGCACGCGGGGCCGAACGGCAACCGTACGTTTGGGTGCCGCACTGGTGTGGTGGGTGTGTTTGGGTGCGTTGGGTACAGGAGGAGATGGACACTCACACGCTGCTGTATACTATGGTCGGTAGACGTGTGCATGGTGTTCGAGATGCTCGGCGACAACCTCCTGACGCTCATCAAGTACTACAACTACCGCGGCATCCCGATGGCGCTCGTCAAGCGCCTGAGCCGGGACATCCTCGAGGCGCTGGCGTTTTTGCACGCCAAGTGCCGGATCATCCACACGGACCTCAAGCCTGAGAACGTGCTGCTGTCGCACCACGTCCCGCGCCTGCCGAAGCTCCAGCGCGCCGCGTACCTCCGCTTCTGCAGCGGGGAGCCGTCGCAGTCGCAGTCGCAGTCGCACACGAGCAGCGCAGCAGGCGGCGGCGACAGCGAGCAGCTCTCGCGCGACGAGAAGAAGAAGCTCAAGAAGAAGCAGAAGAAGAAGCAGAAGAAGCAGCAGCTCAAGAGCGGGAGTAGCGCCGCCACCGCTGCTGCTGCTGCCACTGCTGCTGCTACTGTCGATGACACTACGCTCAGCGAGCAGCAGGCGCAGGACGTGGTCGAGGACGTGTCCAGCGCGCTCGCGCAGGTCGCGATCGCAGCGCCGCCGAGCGTTGACCCGCACGCTGTGCTCGTCGCGAACTTCTGCGTCGCCGAGTCGCTGGACGAGTCCCAAGACGGCGGCACACGGATGGTCCCGACCGCTGCGGGCGCCCCGCACGGGTACCGCGGCAGCAACAGCCAGCTCCGTCGAGACGCCGGCGTGAACGAGGACGACGACGAGGACGACGACTGGGTGGGGCTCGCGCCCGAGTTCGCGGCGCGCGTGATGCTGCTGCTGCCGGAGGGGCGCGTCGCAGGCTCGAGGAAGAAGGACATTGAGTTCACGATCGCGGTCACGGCGGAGGTCCGCACGTCCTTTTCGCTCCGGTGCGTCGTCTGCAGTGGGGGCGGCAGGGTTGGGTTGTTGTCGCTATGGCTGTGGCTGTATCTGTAGACAAGGTCGCTCACAGTGTGCGTCGTGCGGTTTCCTTCCCTCTCTCTCTCTCTTCCAGGTACCTCGACCGCGTTCGCGGCCATGTGGTCGCGGCGCTCGAGGAAGGGCTGTCTGGGGCGTTCCGAGCCGAGGCGGGCAGTGGGGGAGGCGCCAGCAGCGACGGCACGAAGACGAGTCTGGGGCTGTGGAAGGCGGAGCTGGACGCGCGGTACCTGGCTGCCGTCCTCGGTGCGAACGAGCTCGTCGGGTTGCTGCACTGGGAACGGGCATGGGCGCGTGTGTATATGTCAGAAGCACTGACGTTGTAGGTCGTGGTTGTGCTGTCGTCGTCATCTTCGTGCCAGAGCACCTGGAGAAGCACGTCGAAGGTCTCGTCTTCCTCTCGCTCCCAGCGGTGTCTGCGTACAGCTACCCGGGGTTCTACCTCCCACGGTCGCGAGCAGAGCCCACGGCGGTCGACGCCGCGACCAAAGCCGCCGCTGCGCCGCCCAGCGCGGCGCCGGCAGCGGAGGACCGGATCCTGCAGGGCGTGGCGCTGGCGCCACTCGCTGCGGGCGCGCACAGGACGCTGGCCGTGCCGCCGCTTGCGCAGCGCTTGGCGGGCTGGCGCGGCACGCTCGACGAGCTCGCGGCGAGCGCGCGGTTCGACGCGCTGCAGCTGCACGCCAAGGTGTGCGACCTCGGGAACGCGTGCTGGACGCACAAGCACTTCACGGACGACATCCAGACGCGGCAGTACCGCAGCCCCGAGGTGATCCTGGGCAAGAAGTACGACACGTCGGCCGACATGTGGTCGATGGCGTGCTTCGTGTTCGAGCTGCTCACGGGCGACCTGCTCTTCGACCCGAAGAGCGGCCGCAACTTTAACCGGGACGAGGACCACCTCGCGCAGATGATCGAGCTGCTCGGGCGGATGCCCAAGGCGTTCACGAGCTCGGGCCGCGGCGCGAAGGAGTTTTTCACGCGCAAGGGCGAGCTCAAGCGCATCCGCAGCCTCAAGTACTGGACCCTGGACCAGGTGCTGGTCGAGAAGTACCGCTTCTCGCGCCGCGCAGCGCGGAGCCTCGCATCCTTCCTCGAGCCGATGCTCCAATACGACCCAGCGCGGCGCGTGACCGCGGACGAGGCGCTGCAGCACCCGTGGCTGCTCGACTCGGACGCGAGCGACGAGCTCTCGGACGGCGACCACGCCGAGGACGACGACGACGAGGAGGACGAGGAGGAGGACGGAGCGTAGAGGTGGCGGTCGGCATGGGAAGCTTTCTCCGTCGCGTCGTGCAGTGTGCTCTGGGCTTCGCGTAGACGCGATTCGGCTCGGGACTCGCTCACTCACTCGCCACCGCTGCAGGCCACAGCCAGAGAGATAGGAATAGCAGACCTGGTTGCTGCTCTGTTCCCATTCTGTCGTCCTCTGTGCCGCTGCAGCTGAGAGCACAGAGAGAGACACACACACACAGAGCGAGTGACTGTGTTGCAAAGCATGGCGGAGGATGGCGGAGCCACGGAGCTCTCCGCTGAAGAGATGGGGGCGCTGCGAGGTTTGTGAACTCTGTCGGCTCCTCTCGGGGCGACTGATGTAGGAAGAAGGCCAGTCAGCCAGACATACACGAACGAACACACTGTGTTCTCACGGGTGCTTGCGTCACGGGTGTCATGCTCCGCTCGCGAACTGCAGCTGTGTTTGGCATCTACGACGAGAACGGGAGCGGATACATCGCGACCGAGCACATCCCGTCGATCCTGGAGAAGCTCGGGCGCAACGCCACTGAAGGTGAGAGAGTAGGGAGGGAGAGAGACCTGGGGCTGGTATCGCAAGAGGGAGATATCACCGTGTACAGTACTGCGCATAGGCTTGGGTCGTCCGACCGACGTGTGTGTTCTCTCTCGCTTTGGTGGTCCCAGAGATGCTCAACGAGCTGGACGACTACGCGACCGAGAGCGGCGAGGTCAGCTTCGCGGACTTTGTCGCGCTCCTCAAGGCGAACATGCAGCAGCAGCAGCAGGAGCTCGCGAGCGACCAGTTCCGTGTCGGCGCGGACCCGAAGGTCATGGAGTTCATCACGATCCTCGAGGAGTACCGCATGAAGTGCGAGGAGGACGGGAACTACCTCGAGGCGCAACGCGCGGACTCGCAGCTCACGGCGCTGCGCAAGCAGGAGTTCAAGCGCCAGTCCAAGGCGCTCAAGGCGAAGCAGATCGCCGAGCGCCAGGACATCCAGATCGCGCACAACATGCAGTTCACGGACTTTAACCAGGCGTGGGACCAGTACATGGACGAGTACGACCGCATGGCGCAGGCGTACGTGCGGCAGATGACCGAGAAGCACGCAACGGACCTGCGCGAGTTTCAGGACAAGCTGCAGCAAGAGGTGCTCGAGCGCCCGCCCAAGTTCTCCAAGGAGCTCATCGAGTGGCGGCGCCGCCAGCACCGGCTCGCGCAGCAAAAGGCGTACAGCGAGGCGCAGAAGATCAAGACGATCGCGGACGAGATCGAGGAGGACGAGCGCGCGAGGCTGGGCGACGAGTACCGCCAGCTCTTCGCGCGCAAGGAGAGCAAGCTCCGACAGCAGCAGCAGGCCGAGCTCCAGGCGCTGCTCAAGCGCATCGACGGCCGGCGGAAAGAGCACCTGAAGCAGCGCACCCTCGACTCGAAGCGCCTGCTGCAGCGCAACCGCAACGTGCAGGCCGTGCTCGAGTCCAAGCAGATCGTCGAGGCGACGAAGAAGCTCCAGGACATCAAGATGAGCCTGCTGCCGAAAGAGCGGCCGGTGCCGCGCGGCACGTACAACGTGATCCCGCCGCAGGCGCGCGTCGTGCGCCCGAAGAAGCCGGCAACGTCGCGGCCGGCAGAGCACGTGTCGCCCAACTACGCGAGCAATGAGTTCTGAGGCGCGACGCGACGTAGGAGAGAGAACGAGCGAACCACCGAGCAGGCAGGCAGGCAAGCAGGGGAGGATCGAGGTCCTGGACGCGAAGCATCGAACAGGACGTTTGTATTGCCACCCCGCTCGCGCTCCGAGACGAGCTCCTTGGATCTCTTGCAGGAGCGGTCTCACGTCGGAGACCTCTGGACTGCGCTCTGCGCTACGCTATTCGACCGACAGCGCTCTGCGGCAGGTTCAGCGCCTCGGCGAACACCTGTGCAGCAAATACAGTACGAGGTCGTGAGCGGAGCCAAACCACCCTGTTCAGGGCGATGGTGGTCCTCCTACCCACCCACTCGCACACACGCACCGTGAACATCTTGCTGATGTTCTCCATGCGCCGCCGCTGCTCCTTCTCAAGCGACGCGCTCTTGGCCTTGAGCTGCTCGACGCCCGTCCGCTGCGCGCTGCACTGGGACTCGAGCGCCTCCATCTTCTTGACCGCCAGCGCGTGCTGCGCGCCCGCGCGCTGCGCGAGGTCCTCGAGACTCGCGCGCACGTGCTGCTGCTGCATTTGCAGCGAGCGGAACGCCTGCTCCATGAGCTCCATGTCGTCGACCCGCTGCTGGGTCTGCGCTCGGCTCCCCGCCACCTGCGCGTGCGCCGCGCTGGCAAAGTCCTCGAGCCGCGCGGTCATGACGTCCACCTGCTTCTGCCAGTGCCCGCGGAGGTTCGCGGCCTCTTCGCTCGCGGCCGCGAGGCGGTGCGCGACGTCGGTCTGGAGCGCGTGCACCCGGTCTTTCACGTCCATGCCGTCCCGCTGCAGCTGCTGCATCCACTCGACGTTGTGCGCGTGCGAAGCCTTGAGGATCTCGTTGTCCTTGGCCCAGTCGCGCTCCTTGAGGCCCCAGATGTCGAGCGCGCGCTTGAGCTCGAGCACCTCGGCGCGGGTCGCCTTGTGCATCTCCGCCTGCCGCGTCACGAGCGCGTCCATGTCGCGGAGCTTGCGCTGCGTCTCCTTGCGCACACTGTCGACCTCGTTCATGAGCACGTCCGCGAGCGTGTCGAACGCGCTCTTGAGCGCCTGGACCTGCGACGTGAGGAACTCGAACGTCGCCTGCGACTCGACCTCGAGCACGAGCTGCTCCGCGGCCTCGCGCTGCAGCTCCTTCACCGCGCGTTGCAGCTGGTGCATCTCCGAGAGCGGCTTCTTGGTCTTCGCGAGCCGCGACGCGGTCGTCGACTTGGCGGCCATCGTCCCAAGCAAGTGCGGCGGGCGAGAAGGTCTTCGCGACGTCTCAAGATGTCCAGTGAAACGAGTCAACTCGTCGATCATAATAATACTTGTCCACTGTATGGTCCAGCAGTCTCGGAGACCAGAGGTGATGACGTTCGCAACACACATACACACATACACACATACACACATACACATACGAAGGAAGCCACGTCCAGAGAGCTAAATACTATCACTGCCACAAAGGAGCCCACTTGTGGTCTGCTCTCTCTCACTCTCCCTCTCTTCATACGGGTACTTTGGTGGAATGTTCCCACAAAAACTGCACGTGTTTACGTATAGCGCATCCCGTAGTCGCCGTCATTGAGCAGCGACGCGGCTTCCTTGTCCTCGGCCGACATGGTCGTGGCCTCGACGTCCGGGTCTTCGTCCCACTGGTAGAGCACCTTGCCCGCGAAGAGCACGACGAAGGCGACGACCTCGAGGTAGATCGACGCGGGGATCCAGTCGTAGATGCCGTCGTGGAAGTTCATTGCGCCGAACTCGTCCGGGTCCACTTGGTACCACGCCATGACGAGGAACGAGAGGAAGAAGCCGACAAGCGTGCAGCCGTACATGACCGACACGCTCGTGAGCCGGATCAGCTGCATCAGCAGGATGTTGATGCACACGTTGCAGAGCACGTAGAGCAGCAGGATCACGATGCCGAGCTGCCAGAGAGCAGATACGAGCTCTCGTGAGCGTGTGTCCACGTCGTTCTCTTTCTTTCTCTCTTCCAATACAACACCACCCGTCCAGCAACGTACGTGGCACTGGTCGGCTGCCACCTCCGACCGGCCGTTGATCAGACACTCGAGGCCGCTCAACTTCTGGTCCAAGTGGAGGAACTGCGAGTGAAAGTCACAGCGTATAGTGCAGGGCGTCAGCCAACAGGAGCGGGCCCTCTGGCGGATTGCGTGAACCGAAACCGGACAGCGAGCTGCCGCCGCTCACCTCGGCGTCGAAAATGAGGGGCGCGAGCATCAGCCCGCCGATGAACTGGTACACGGACACCCACGCGTTGAGGTAGACCATGTCCATCGGCTGGTCGCGGATCGCTCGCTCCTTGTAGATCATGGACAAAGAGCCCGGCACCGCTGCGAGCAAGTACAGGAGGCTGCGAGTAGCAAGTAGTGGGGGGGGATCGGACGTGTGTGTGAGAGAGAGAGAGAGAGAGAGAGAGAGAGAGAGAGACGGGAAGGGGAACGCACCTGTTCCACGCGCTCTCTCGGTCGTCGCTACGGTCGCTGTCCAGGCTGCAGTCCCAACGCAACAACACGACCATCACTCAGCGACTGGCCGGCTCCGCACAGCCAACCAATATATAACACACACTCTGCGCTTGCCACACGCACTCTCTGAACTCAGGCAGCAGTGAGATCAGGATGCCGCCGCTGATCCCCAGCATCCCGAGCACTTGGACGCGCGTGTATCTGCATCCGAGTCCCCACCACCACCATCACCCACAACACCACCACAAGAGGGTGAGCAACCACCACCACTCGTCGACTTTTTCTCCACAGCCGCCACTGTGGCAACCGCAGTCGACTGGCTCACGCACCGCGTGCCGTAGATGGACGACGACAGGAGCGCAGAGAGCGGGATGGACGCTTGCATGAACAGCAGCGTCTGGATCGGCTCTGTCTTGCCGCCAGCGAGGAACAGGAGCATCGCCTGCGTCATCATAGCCACTCGTGAGCCTCTCGCGCTTCCTCCGCCGTTCGCAGGCTCCCGTTCACCCGCCACTTGTATATCACGTACATGCAGCAGGTCGAGCATGCCCATCGCGAAGAAGTGGAGCTTGGGGAACTCGGTCAGCTCTTCCTCGATGAAGTCCTGCGGCACACGCATCCACACACACACACAGACACACACCCGTCGTCCGTCTCAGTCAGTCTCCTGCTGCCAGTTCAATGCGAACGGCCCAACGCTCGCCACCGCCAGTTGCAACGCACGTCCTGCGCGGACTTGTAGCCGATGATGCAGAAGAGCGGCGGGATGAACAGGAACGTCATGAGCTGGCAGAGAAAGTAGCTACTCGGGGGGAGACACACCACCTCGTCGCCATGATCAGCACCGTAGCCATCATCACACACATACGCTCAGGCGCCAGCCGCGACAAGCCAGCGCACCGGTACGACTCCATGCGGTCCACCATGAGCTTGAACATGAAGCGCTCGGACGACATGGACAGCACGAGCAGCACGATGATCGCGAGCGACAGCAGCGACTGGCATCCCCCCGCACACACACGCACACACAGTCGCACCAACAGGAGAGTGAGTGAGTGAGTGGAGGGCGGCGTGTCTGCAACCCAGACGCGCGCTGTCCGCAGCCGCACCTTGCTGGAGCAGAGGTGGTAGGGCTTTCCGGACTGCGCGTCGGTCCCGAGGCTCAGCAGCGGGTTTTGGAGCTTCATGGCGCTCGCTCACAGCACCCGCACGATGCCGCCGCCGCCTTCGTCCTTCCTTGGTGGTAGTCGAGCTCCTGTTTTTGCGTGGTCGCCGAAAAAATCAGCTGATCCGTTGATGATCTTGAGCTGGGAATTCAGTACAGTTATCGGTTCTGTAAAGTACGAAATGGAAACTACTGTGAGCCACACGACAGCCAATCCGACTGTATCGGACGGAATAAAAAAATGTGTACGACCTTTCGAGTCCCAGCACCGTTTCGACCGAGCTCTTGCGACCAACCACCACCACCCGCAGAAGACCAGGAGACCATGAGCGACTGCTTCGCGGTGTCGGTCGACTTTGGCGGCGCGTGCTCGAAGGGCCTCACGCCGATCTCCGAGGAGGAGGAGGAGACGCGCGCAGCGGAGGACGCGCCAGCTGACGCCACCAACGTCGCGACAGCGGCCGCGGCCGCGAGTGTTGGCGCAAGCGCCGCCGCGCTGCTGCCGCGCAGCGCGTCGTCGCTGAGCGTGAAGGAGAACCGCTGGAAGCTCGCGTTCCGGCAGCTCGTGTTCATGAAGCGCATGAACATGCAGTTCAACGACCGCGCGAAGAACGAGATCGAGCTCCGGCAGCAGAACATCTCGGTGCGCTTCCGAGGCGGTGGGTGAGAGGAGCGTACGCGCTGCTGACCAAGTAGGAACCATGTGGTTGCGTATATGTATGTACATGGGCGACGTGCCAGCCGCTGTCGCTCATGTGCAGCATCCCGTACTTTAACGCGCTCGCGCCGGACGAGATCACTGCGCTCGTGGCGGCGAGCGCGCGGGAGCAGATGCGACCAGGCGAGAGCAAGGCGCTCGCCGGCGCGGCTGCGACCCGGCAGGAGCAGTTCTTCATCGTGATCAGCGGCAACCTGGCGCTCGCGAGGGCCACCGCCGAGGACGCCGCGGCGGTCAAACAGGCCGCGCTGCTGCCGACCGCGAGGCTCGGCATCGGCGACTTCTTCGCGAGCCACGCGGCGTCCAAGATGAAGGTGATCGCGCTCGAGCCGGTCGAGTGCCTCGTGCTCCCGATGCGCGCGCTCGCGGAGCTCCGCCCGGCGCTCTGCGAGCAGATCCAGGCCGAGTCCAGCGACGCGTCCTCCGAAGCCTCCGAGGTGCGCTTGTACGGATGCTGTGCTACGCTCCAGCGTCGCTCAGTTTCTCTCTCTCTCTCTCTCTCTCTCTCTCTCTCTCTCTCTGTATCTCTGCAGACCGAGAGCTTCAAGCAGTGGGCGCTGCAGTTCGCGGTCGCGAGCACCAAGTGCGAGTACCCGACGGCCACGCCCGGCGGGCTCGCGCAGTGCTCGGCGAAGGCGTTTTGCAAGGACCACTTCCCGCACATGTCGCCCGAGAACGAGCTCGACCACGCGCTCGAGCACACGCGCGCAGCGCTCACCACCGTCTTTGGCGCGCGCCGCGTGCGCGTGTACGCGGTCGACGCCTCGAACGCCCGCGTGCTCGTGAAGGTGCGTACAGTTCGCTCTCTAATGTTACAGCGTGTCTCCCTCTTCACACTGCTGGCACAACGCTGCTGCTCAGTTCTCCGACGAGCGGCTGCCAAAGGCGAGCGTGAGTATCGACAACACGGTCGCAGGCCGTGTGCTCGAGGCGCGCGCGCCAGTGTTCGTCGCGCGCGGTGCGGACGTCTGCCGCGACGCCAGCGACGCCCTCGCGGCCATGCTGTACCAGCTGGACGACATGGTGCTCGCCGCGCCGTTCTTCGAGTACGTCCCGCTGAGCGTGCACCGGCCGTCGCAGGAGCCGGCGCGGGTCGTCGGCGTGCTCGAAGTCGTGATCGGCGCGAGCGGCGACGACGACGACCGCGAGTCGGTCGCAGCGACAGAGAACGACAGGAGCATCCTCGAGATCACCGCGCAGGAGCTCGGGCGGTACTTGTACTTCCACTACAGCGAGTTCTTCGACGCGCCGCCGCCTTCGCCGGCCGCCGACGCCCCCGCGAGCGTCGGCAGCGAGGACGACGCGCACGCGGTGGAATCGCTCGACGAGCGCGACCTCGTGAGCGCGGTGCTCCCGGTCCCAGACGTGGGCGGCGCGGCCGACGACGCACGCACGCTCGTGGTTAGCGTCCACAGCCTCGAACTCGTCGGCGCCGACGCCGTCGCGTCCGCCGAGGTGCACCTCGAGCTCGGGCGGGTGTCGCTCGCGTCGCGCGCGCTGCCGCTGTCGCCCGCTGCGGCGTCCCCGACAAAGGAGCGGCGCACGCCGCCCACGTCGCCGCGCAAGCGCGTGTTCGCGCGCGCGCCGTCGGTCGAGATGGGCCTCTCACTTGCGAACCTGCCGCACGGCTCGCGCGTGCGGGTCGTGCTCCGCACGAAGCGCAACGCGGCGGTGGCGTGGACTGGCGTGCACCTCTTCGACTTTGGCCACGCGCTGCGCACGGGGCGGCTCGTGCTGGACGTGCGCGCGATGACCACCGGAGGAGCAGGGCCGCGAAGAGGCCGAGGACGGGACGTTGTCACGTCGCTCGACATTGAGAACTGCCTCAAGCGCGACCGCGCGGACAAGCGGGGCGTCGTCGGCTCGCTCGAGCTCGCGCTCGAGTGCTCGGGCGCGTCGCCGCTCAGGTTCGCGTTCTCGAGCCTGGCGAAGAAGAAGAGCATCACGTTCCGCGCGTCGATCTTCTACAGCGCGAGTAGCGGCGGCGACAGCGGCGACGCACGGGCGCCGGAACCGGCGATACTCGCCGAGGCGCTGGCCGCGCTGCCCGACAAGAAGCAGCGGCTGCTCGGGCGCGTGCAGAAGGACCCGCTCGTGCTGCTCTCGGCCGACGACCGGCGGTTCGTGTGGGAGGCCCGCGCCGCGCTCGTCGAGGAGCCGGCGCTGCTCCCGACGTTCCTGCTCGCGGTCGACTGGGGCCGCCGCGAGCAGGTCATGGACGCGTACCGGCTACTGCGGCTCTGGACGCCGCCGACGTACCTCCAGGCGCTGCAGCTGCTCAGTCCGGCGTTCCCAGACCCGAAAGTGCGCGCCTACGCCGTGCGCTGCATGCACGCGCTGCCGGACCACCGGCTCGCGCTCGTGCTCCCGCAGCTCGTGCAGGCGCTCAAGAACGAGCGGTACCACGACTCGGCGCTCGCGCGCTTCCTGCTGCTGCGCGGGCTCGGGAACCCGCCGCAGATCGGGTACCTGCTCTACTGGTTCCTGCGCGCCGAGGCGCACGAGCCCGCGACGTCCGAGCGCTTCGCGCTGCTCGTGGCGCAGTACCTGCAGCTCTGCGGCAGCTTCAAGCTCGAGCTGCGTCAGTCCGAGTTCGTGATGAAGACGCTCGAGGCGATCGCCGCGGCCGTCAAGCGCGAGCCGACAGCGCCCGCGCGCCGGGACGCGCTGCACCGCGAGCTGCAGCACGCGGTGCTGCCCGAGACCTTCCAGGTGCGTCGTGCGTGTGGTGGGTGGGTGGGGGAGGGGACTGACGGACAGTGTCGCTTGTGTTCTCTCTCTCTCTCACCACTGGTGTGGGGCTGGTGTGGTGCAGATCCCACTGCATCCGCGCACGTACTACAGCGGCGTGGTCGTGGCTCCGAGCCGCGTGATGGAGTCCAAGAAGCGGCCGCTGCTGCTGCAGCTCGCGAGCGCCAAGGCGCAGCATGGGCGGCCGTTCGTGATCTTCAAGTCCGGGGACGACCTGCGCCAGGACCAGCTCGTGCTCCAGCTCCTGCGCGTCATGGACGACCTCTGGCGCGAGGCCGGGCTCGACCTCTGCCTCTCGCCCTACGCGTGCATCGCGACCGGCGCCGCCACGGGCATGATCGAGGTCGTCGCGGACGCCGAGACGCTCGCGAGCATCATCACGGGCCGCCACGACAAGGCGAGCGGCGGCCGCGCGACGCTCGGCCGCAAGCTCCGGTCAGCGAAAGACGCGCTCGTCACGGACGGCGTCATCTCCGACTGGCTGTTCAAGCAGCAGCCACCGCCACCGCCGCCACCAACCAGCGGCGCGACAGCGTCCGCGTCGCCACCGGGGTCTCCACCGAGTGGCCTCCAAGCGGACTCGGTCGAGCTCGACCTGCCGCCGTCGTC
>SMMQ01001665.1:2160-29769 GCA_008271595.1 [Pythium] brassicae (nom. inval.) | reverse complement strand
GCAGCGTTTTCATCCACTAAACATCGCACTGACACTGTCGTCACCACCTCCATCACACCTTCACACGCAGTCGCACACAACTCAAGACGGGTGACTTAGGTGACTTATTAACGGGGAGATATGAAGACATAAAGAGAGAGAGAGGAAGAGGCGGTGAGGCGGCTCGATGCCCTTGAGAAGAGATCAACGTCCGAACGGTGGGCCACTTGAATGGTGTTGGCGCTTCTCCTACTGAAGTTCGGTGGCAGGAGGAGCACTCTGGTCGACATCGTGTCAATATCTTCGGCCTCTCAAGACACCAAAGCCACACGAGCAGCTCTTGCGAACATCTGATCATCCGAGCCCCCCCCCCACACACACACACACTCTCTCTCTCTCTCTCTCTCGCTCACTGTAGCGGCTTGACCGCCACGACAAAGAAGCGCTTGAGGTTGAAGACCGTGCAGCCGTCGCTCTGCTTCGGATACGCCTGCGCGATGAGCTCGCGGTACTTGCGCTCGAAGTCTCGCGCGAGCGGCGTCTGGTCGCGGCCGCCGAGTTGCTCCAAGTACGGTCCGAGGCCCGTGGACGACGTGAAGTCGGCGACCGGGTTCTCGCCCTCCATCACCTGCGCGTAGACGGTCGCCCACATGTCGAGCGCTATGCCGCCGTCGATGCGCTTGAAAAGCTCGTAGTAGTACGACGGATCGCGCTCGCACGTGACCCAGCGCACGCCAGCGACCTGGTCGGCAATCCCGAGCTGCCTCGCCGCCTCGCGCATGAGCTGGTGGCTCGGCTGCTCGCGCGTGTCCGGGATCTGGAACGCGAGCACGCCGCCGGGCTTGAGCTGCGCCATGAGCCTCGGTAGCAGCTGCGCCTGCCGCTCGACGTCCACCCAGTGCAGCGCCGCGTTCGAGTAGATAAGGTCCACGGTGCGCGCGGGCGTGTACGTCTCGAAGCTGTCGTGCGCGTAATGGAAGCGACTGGTGTCCACGTCCGGATCGCCCACGTGGTCCGCCTCACCCTTCGCGAGCATCGCCGCCGACGAATCCACGAACGTGACGTTGGCGTTCGGCCAGCGGCGGCTGCTCCCAGTCGCAAGAGGGTGAGTCGGCGAGCGGTCAGGCAAGCGGCGGCGGGGGTAGTTGGGGGTGCGCGGACAGACGCACGAGAGTGAGCAAGTGGTGGGCAGCGCGCGCACGCGGTAGCTAAGGGAATTTTGTAGACGCACACTCGCGCTCACATACGCAGGCGCTCACATACATGGAGATATACCAACGTACAGGAACGACGGCCCCATGTTGCCTGAGCCGGCCCCGAGGTCCACGATCTCCATCAGCGGCTGCTTCCCTTCATCCGCTGTCGTCGCCGCATGCGATCCCGGGAGCTCGGGCACACGGCCGAGCAGCTCAAGCGCCGGCCGCAACCGCAAGTCGGCGAACTTGAGGTACTTGGTCGGCTGCCATTGTTGCGCGGCTTGGGACGCGTGCTGCTTCATGATGCGGCAGCTGTCGTGCTTGGGTCGGTGGTGTCAAATTAGGAATTGCGTGAGTGTGCACAAGAGGATACCGACTTCAGTATGAATGAAGATGAGGTCTGACAACTGAACTGCTCTCGAGTCGCGCAACAACTTCTGCATCTCCTGACAGGGAATCACCGGACAGGTAAGTTTACAAGCGTAGTAGACAATGCAAGCGAGTGAACGAGTGTTGGATTGTTGGGTTGCTGGGTTGGCTGGTGTCAGCCAAGTTGATAGGTCACCCGTCTTGAGTTGTGTGCGACTGCGTGTGAAGGTGTGATGGAGGTGGTGACGACAGTGTCAGTGCGATGTTTAGTGGATGAAAACGCTGCTTCTGAAGCAGCTTCGCTCACCATCAATGTATCGGCCACGTGAACGAGAAGAGGTGACGCTGGGGTGTGGTGGTGGTTGGTGTTTGTGTCTCCGCAGAGGCGAGCGAGTAAGTGGCATTGCATGCACGAGGTCGCATTCATTGCTCGTTGCGAGCAGCCTATATTAGTACTGTAGAGATTGGCTCTGCGTGGACCGATGGCAGCTCAGCTGTGGAAGAAGACACAGGAGAGAACCTGACTCGGACAACGTCCAGCACAAGTGGGCGATGAGGCCGATGTGGCTCTTGTCGAGCGGATTGTACGAGATAGAAGGGAAGAAGGAGGCACTTGTCGCTTTTGAGACTGCGAGGGTTGTTTTGCGTTTCAAATTGATGTTTTCTCATTTTATTCGTCGCTGATGAAATCTTACAAAAGTATCAAGACAAGTTTTGGTATCGCATTTGAAAAGCAACTCATACCCACCCGCCCACCAGGTTTCTTTCCTCCTCTCATCACAGTCGACACTCGACAGTCGACTTACTGTACGCAGCTTTTGACACGCAACACTCTCACGTGCTTTGAAAAAGCAACTCGAGTCTCCCAAGTCAGGACGAACCCGACAGGCAACACGCGCACGAGCACGAGGTGATAGCCGCCTCCCTCCTCCCACCACCACCACCACCACACTTACGCCACCTCCTGCGTCTGCTGCGCGGCGGCGTCGCGAGCTCTCAAGCGGCGCAGCTGCGTCGTCGACACACGCTCCAAATGAACCGTCCCAGCACCAGACCCAGTGGTGGCAACACCACCAGCACCACCACCGCCAGCAGTAGCAGCAACAGCAGCAACATCATGGGCGACAACAGCAACAGACGACAACCTCTGGCTTTAAGCGACGGAAAGCCCCCTGCCGACGCGGACGACTCTGCAGGCGCAGCCACGGAGCGGCGCGGCGTCGGGCGGCGCCTGACCGACGGGCAGCGCGTCGAGATCCTGCGGCTCTTTGAGAGCGGCGCGCGCGTGAGCGAGGCGGACGTGGCGCGGCGCTACGGCGTGTCGCGCTCGGCCATCTGGCGCCTGCGCCGCTCGAGCGCGCAGATCCTGGCGCGATACGAGGAGGGCGACGTCGAGTCTCGCGACGAGCGGCGGCGCGGGTCGCTGGGCGGGAGTACCAGTGCCAGTCGTTCGGGTCGGGTCAGTGGCAGCAGCAGCGGTCGTGCCAGCAGACGGGGTCTTGCGGATACCGTCAGTAGCACTGTCAGTAGCACTGGCAGCACTGGCGTTGGTCCCGACGACGCCGACGGCTTCTCGGGTGTCGTCAGCCACGCGGACGAGCGGCGTTTGCATCGCAAGTCGCCTCCGTCGGCGCCGGTGATTCCGCTCTTGGGAGCCTCCGCAGCGCCTGATGTGCTGTCAAGTGGGGCTGGAGCTGGGGCTGGGGCGTTAGACCACAACAGCAGCAGCAGCAACAGCAGTGGCACGAACCCGCACGGCGGCAGCAACGGTGGCGGTGGTGGTGGTGGTGGTGGTGGTGGTGGTGGTGATGGTGGTGCACTCGTCGTGTCGCACGGCCTCCACAGCAGCGTGAACCGTGTGATGCTCGACATCATGATGGACCACGACAATATCGACAATATCGAAAACGGCGACAACGACGACAATAACGACGACGACAATAACAATAACGACGACGACGACAATAACGACAGCAGCGACGGCGACGGCGAGGGCGGTGGTGACGATGGTGGTGGTGATAGCGTGAACAGCGAGGAGGACGGTGACAGCAGCAATGGCACTGCCAGCGCCAGTGGGGACGAGACCGGCGGGGGTGGCCACGCTCGTCACTGGAGCCTGCGCGATTCCTCAATGCGAGGCAGACGCGCGATGGCAGCGACGAGCAGCAGCAACGGCGACGAGCGTGCGAGTAGAAGCAGCTACACAGTCACGCCCGTGAGCAGCAGCCTTAGCCGCGACGCCAGCAGCAGCAACAGGAGCAGCCACTACACTGGCAGTGGCACCAGCGACGCCGTCCCTGCACCACACGTGACTCAGGAGCCGGAGATGGTGGCTGCGGCGTCGTCTTCAGTGCTGATGGAGTCTGCGGCGACTCGCTTGCCACCACCTGCGTCTCCGTCGCCAGGCACGCGATGGCAGCAGCTGCCAGCACCACCCGCAGCACCAGCAGATGCCCGCGCGACAACAGCAGCGGATACGGATGCGGATGCGGTGGCTGCCTCCGAGCCGACAACCAGCGCGCTCCCGCCGTCACTGGCGCCGCTCGTGTACCTGTCGACGAAAGCGATCAGCAGCGTGCAGGCGCCGGGCGTGCTGAACTGGGAGCGCGTGAACGGACTCGGCGACCGCGAGGTGTTTGCGATCGCGAGCGACGGCGTCGCCGTGGTGCGCGACGGGGTGTACCACGTGACGGTGGAGGTGGCGCACAGCGAGCCGCGGCACAGCTATAAGCGCGTGTTCCGCGTGTGGGCGGGCGCGCAGGTGCTGGGGCAGTGCGTCTTCCCCGTGCGCACGAAGCACGAGGTGGCGCTGAGCATCTGGGAGCAGCGCGCGCACCTGCCGGCGGGGGCGCTGGTGCGCGTCGAGTTCCTCGCCGGGGGCGTTGCGTTCCACGAGAGCCGCCTCGTGCTGCGTCTCATGCAGCAGTGAGCAGTGACGTTCTGTAGCTCATGCAGCGAGACAGAGTGCATCAGAAGATGCAACGTGGTGCAGCTCGCGCGTCGTCGACCAAGTGCGTCTCACGCTCTCGCGGCGCTCGATCCGAAGCACGTGGTTCGTGCTCGTGGGTGTTCACGCGCTGCTCGCTGTCCGAATAAGACCGACCCGTCGTCTTGAGTCCTCGGTATCCAGGCGACTCACTCGACGATCACTGCGGTCCCTGAAAGCGTTCGCGACAGGGTGACGGCTGATAAGCTGCTGGGATTGACGCTCACAGCACTTCGTATCGCGAATCCCGAACCAGTGCGACATCCTCGGGACTGCTCCGCCACCGTTGACAGGCGATGTGTCGGAAGTGGTGACAGCGAGTCGCTCTAGGAATCGAGCAGCAGGTGCAGAACTTCCCAGTCGAGCTGCTGCTCCGCCAACAACAGCTTTGAGCCCTGAGTTCCATCCGTGCAGCCTCCGAAAGTGTTGAATGATCGTCTTGAGTACCAGTCGACGGTGATCGAGAGCTCTGGGATACAGTGAACAGCGATGTGATCGGGCTCTTGTTCCTTTCTGAGCGCGTAGATCCAGGTGATTGTTTGCCGCTTCAGCAGTGGCGATGGGATTCGGGGTCGGGAGATCGGAAGGTTGGAGAGTGAGTTGATGAGTGACGGCGACTGTGAAGCAGACTCTGCGCGTCAACATCTGACTGCAGGTAAAACTACAACCTCCACCACCACATTATCCTGGTGCTCGGATGCAGCAGTTGACAAACCATCGGCTGGGGTGATCTCACATCGGTGATGCTCGAATAGAGTGACTCAGTGGTGGAACGACCAGTGTCACCACTCAGTCGCTTGAAGCTCTCCGTCGGCCAATACCTCGACGACTGTTGTTGAGTGGAAGAGAAGCTCTCGTCCGCACCAGTCGAGAGGTTGAGCTTCAGCGAGTGCTCTTCAGAGCACCGAGTTCCTCTGTCGGACTTCGGTCAGTGATCTCTGCAATTGATTTCGCGCAGCTCAGACTCAGAAAATGAGAATCTGCGTTGGCGTTGCGAGAACCTATAACAAATGTCAAGTATGTTCGCGCATTGATGGGATTGGTAGAAATTCCGCCCGATGGTATTTTTGTATCCCACTTCCCGAGGTTATTTTTATAACTCGCAGGAGTCCTCCGAGTCTTGGACACACGCGTCACACAACAACACGGGAACACCCTCTCATTCCCCCGCCGCGTTCCCACACCAACTTCCCCGCGCCGCACCCGCCCGCCAGCGCCATGTCCGCCGAGGCCGAGCTCAACGCCGTGAAGAAGCTCGAGGCCAACAAGTTCTGCGCCAACTGCGACGCGTTCAGCAAGTTTGGCCACGGCAACGTGTGCGAGAAGTTCCACACGTTCGTGTGCAGCAACTGCAAGAGCGCGCACCAGAGCTTCTCAATGCGCGTCAAGGTGGGTTTAAGAGGTGGCGCCGTGGCTTTCGTACAGTAGAGGAATGGGAGGAGGGGGAGGCGTGACTCACTGGGTGCGACAGAGCGTGTCGATGTCCAACTGGAGCAAAGAGGAGGTGGACGCGCTGCGCGAAGAGAACGGCGGGGGCAACGCGCTCGCCAAGCGCGTGTGGCTCGGCAAGTGGGACGAGACGCAGATGCGCAAGCCCACGGACAAGGACCACGTCGACTACTTTAAGAAGTTCATCACTCGCGTGTACAACGACCGCGCGTTCTACGACGACGCGCCGGGCGCCGCCAAGGCACTGCCGCGCAAGGACAGCGCCGGCAGCCAGCGGCGCGCGTCGCCCGTGCCAGCAAACGGTGCGTGCGTGCGACTAGCGAGCTGCTGCTGAATGCGCCCCCGTCCCCCGTGCTCATGAATGGGTGACGCCGACGACGGCCGTGCTCTGATGCGCGCTCGGCAGTGAACCTGCTCGACTTTGGCGCGCAGCCCGCGGCGGCGAGCGCGGACGAGTGGGGGGCATTCGCGAGTGCGCCTGCGCCTGCGCCGGCGCCGACGAGCTCCCCGACCGACGGCTTTGGCGACTTTGCGGCGTTCAGCTCTGCGCCACCCGTGGCGGCGCAGGCGTTCGACCCGTTCGGCGGGAGCCCGCAGGTGGCAGCGGCGACTCCGGCGCAGGCGTTCGACCCGTTCGGCGGGAGCCCGCAGGTGGCAGCGGCGACTCCGGCGCAGGCGTTCAACCCGTTTGGTGTGAGTGCGCAGGCGCCAGTGCAGCCCGTGAGCTTCGACCCGTTCGGACCCTCAGGGTTGCTGCAGCCGGCGGCTCCGCTGGCGAGCGGCTTTAGCGCGTTCGCTCCGGCTCCTGTGGCCTCGGGGCCGGCGCCGCCCAAGAACTTTAGCGCGTTCGATGCGCTCAGCAGCCCAAACCTCGCGTACGGCGGCATGCAGCACCAGCAGCACCACCACATGCAGCAACAGCAGCACCACCACTATCAGCAGCAGCAACAGCAGACGGTGATGAACGGCGGAGGCTACCAGCAGCAGCACGCGCACCTGATGGGCGGCGGCTACGGCGCGAACGCCGGCGCGAGCATCAGCGCATTCATGAACCCGAGCGGCAGCCACGAGGCGGCGTCGAGTGGCGTCGGCTTCGTGCGGCAGGCGCCTGCGGGTGGTAGCAGCAGCAGGGACCCGTTCGCGGGCCTGGGGCTGCCGCAGCACTGAAGGACTGAAGGACTGAGGAGGAAGAGCGGGAAGTGATGAACGAAAAGGAAACGCGCAAGTACGAACGACAAACACTCTTGCCCACGCCTTCTTCTCGAGACGAACTGCTCGCTGGGTCGTTCATTCCACACTTTCATACTTTAGCCAAGACAAAGAGAACCCGCGGTCGTGTCCGGATACGGTTGCGTGCGCCAGCAGCACAACTTGCGGACGCGACCCGCAGACACCTGTCAACACGCTGCTGCTGCGCCATAAATGCCAACCGGCCTCTCTCCCACCGCACAGCTCACTGCGTCGCGACCGCCATCGCGCCCGCTCCCGCAGTCGCCGCCTTGACGCCGTTGCTCTTGGTGTGCGTGGGCGACGACGTGAGCGCGGACGCGGCGGGCGGCGGCGCTACGAGCCGCTTGATGACCGAGGAGCTCGCAGCGCCGAAGAGCGGGCGGAACTTGGCGTAGAAGAACGAGAGGAGCGGGATGTTGCTGAGCACGCTGTAAAAGTCCCAGTGGTCCGTGTGCGACGCCACCTTGGCGTTCCGGAGCTCGATCACCGTGAACTGGCGCATCGTCACCTTCATGAAGCTCGGGAAGGGCTTGAGGCGGTACGCGACCGAGCTGTCAATCGTGAGCACGGCCGAGCCCGCCATGGAGCCGCGCACGAGCGTGGCCTTGGACGACTTGATGAACTTGGGCAGTGCGCGGAACTGCGCCTGGATGTTCTCCAAACCCGTGACCGTGAGCATCGGGTCGGTGAACACGGCGTCCGGGAGGTAGTACTTGGCGATCACGTCGTCGCTGGGCGTGCTGACGTCGTAGAGCGAGAGGATGCTCTCGGCGAGCTCCTGCGCGTTCGTGCTGCGGTTCGCGGCCATCGCTGCTGCTGCTTGCGGCGGTGGCGGTGCTGCGGCGTCTGCTGCTGGTTGCTAGCTGCTCGAGCTTGCTTGGCGGTCGATGTGTGAGTGAGTGTGTGGGGAAAACGTGACGACGTGCCCAACTGGCGGAGAATGTGGAGCGGTGCACAATGGTTCATAACCTTTAGTATCTGATGGCGCATAGGAGACAGGAACTGTACAATACTTGCTGTTTGGACTGATACATGTGATACCCTCCTTTATAAATGCCAAAAAGTCATCGTATGTGAATCTCTACTTTGGTTCTGTCCGACAGTTTGATCAAGAACCAAAATTGTCGCCGAAGTGTCACCTGTCGCGTTCGGCGCGTCACGCTCGCTGCCGCTCCTGCGGCGGAGATCCGCGTGTGTACGTATAAGCGAGAGAGAGAGAGGAAGAGAGAGAGCAAAGAGCGAGCAGCGAGGCGCGTGCGCTGTATACATGCGGAGGAAGGACAGTATTCTACGTCAACGCGCGCACTCGCTCTCTCACTCGCTCGCATCGTCCACGAACAGGATCGCGTGCGGGGAGCGCGGCTCGCGCTGCTTCGCCTTGCCGCCCGCCGCCGCCGCCACCACGCGCTGGTACGCGCCGCCGTTTCCTCCGCCGCCGCCTGCGCGCCGCAGCAGGTCGCCGGTGCTCGCGAGCACGACGCCCAGCGCGGCCACGAACAGCACGAGGCTCAAGTGAAAGCCGATCGGCAGGCCCTCGTCCACTTGCACGGCCAGCAGCTCGGCTTCTATCGCGAACGCCTTGCGCTGCTGGATCGCCTCCAGGTACTGGAACGCGCCGATGAGCCACGTGCTCTCGTCGTCGTTGTCCGCCGCCGCCGCCACCGCGTTCTCACTCGGCAGCGCAAAGTGCACGCGCTCGTCGTCGTCGGCCACGCCGAACGCGCCGAGCAGCACGACCGCGTAGCACGCGTCGAGGCACGCGTGCTCGCTCTGACCCGGGTACACGATCGGGAGGCGCTGCGCCTGCGCGAACGGTAGCGCGCACACGCGAGCGGCGGCCACGCGCAGCGCCCCGAGCGTCGGGGTCGGCGTCGCCAGCGCGGACGCGTCGACTGTCACGTCAGTGGCCGCGAGCGCCTCGAGCGCCACGCGCGCGAACGCGACGACCGACCGGAAGAGCCCGGCGCCGTAGAAGCGCCCGACCGGTCGCGGCTGCGCAGCGCCGTCGAGCGCGCAGAAGTTGTCCTCGGGGCACGCAGCGTTGCTTCTGTCCACGAGCGCCTGGAGCGCGCTGACGCATGCGCGCGCGTCGCCGGCGCCGCGGATCTCGGCCTGCGCAAAGTCCTGGAGGAAGCACGGGTGCCGCACAGCGTCGTCCTCTTCGTCGCCTTCCGCGGACAGCTGCTGCGTGGTCGCTGCGCGCACGGCGGCGCGGCCGTGGCCTGCGTACTCGCGGATGAACAGGTCCGTCGTGTTGAGCGCCTGGTGCTTCTGCCGCTTCGAACGGCGCCAGCGCTCGAGCACGTCGAACGCCATGTGCGCTGCGTGGTCGTCGAACGAGAGCACGCCGAGGAGCTCTTCCTTGCCCGGCGAGAGCGACGGCGGCACTCGGCCGCTGCGAAAGTTCGCGCCGACGAAGAGGAAGTAGCTCTGCCGGTCCGCAGACACGGTGCGCAAGTCGTCCTTCGCGAGCAGGAACGGGAACTGCGCGTCCTCAATGCTCTCCTCGTGCACGCGCGCAAAGAGCGCGTCCAGGTGTGCCGCCTCCGCGGGCGAGCGCGCCGCCGTGTGCATCGCCAGCACGTGCGCATGGCAGTGGCGCGGCTCGAGCTGCAGCGGCCGCGGCCGCGACAGCAGCAGCTCCTGCGCCTGCAAGAACGCTGGTCGCAGGCGCGCATACGCGTCCTCGAGCGGTGTGGCGCTCAGCGCTGCCACCGCCGGCGCGAAGCTGTCTTGCAGCGTCACGGCGTCTGCTTCTGCATCGGCGCCGCGCTCGGCGAGCACGAAGCGCGTGCTGTCAGCCGCCGCCAGCACGAAGAGGCGGCAGCGCGCGCCGCTGGGGGCCGCGGCCGCGCCGACGATGTGCTCCGCATAGGTGGACGGAGCGACACCGACGAGTAGCGCGAGGCAGCAGGCGACGAGCGGCCGCCACCTGCGCGCGACCGCCCCAGCGCTGCTTCTGCGCGTGAGCACGAGCATGCGCTGTGAGTGTTTTCGCTTTTGCTTGGCGTTACTTTGTTTGCCAAAAGGCTGAGATTAAGAAACAGGACGTAAGCGACTATTCGCAGTACATTTATTGAATCAATTTTGAGAACTTTCGACGAAATGAATTCAATTCAAGGGTTGATGTCCTAAATGTGTCGGTTTTGATGTGAACGATCCACGGATATGTACTGTTAATAGCCACGCGATTAATCAAAAAGATTCGAAAAGGCGTTAATAACAATCGTGGAGAAATTGGGGGCGGGAGTGGAAAAACCGCTTTTCAGTCGGAAATTAAACGCAACACACGTCGCTGTCGTCGTCCACCGCTCCGTTGCGATGAGCGAGCTGGCGCCGAGCTCGACGTTCCTGCTGCGCGCGTGCGTGCTGCTGCTGTTGCTGATCGTGAGCCTCGTGCAGCTGCTCTTCTTCGCGTTCCTGCCGGAGATCCGGCTGCACGCCGAGTTCTGCAACGGCACAGCGCTGGCGGCGCGCAGCAGCAGCCTGCTGCTCGACGGCACGAGCGCGGCGCTGCGGCCGCCCGTGCGCCTCTTTTACCAGTCGCTGTACCTCTCGCCGGCCGACATCGCGCGCCAGGCGGCCGAGGAAGAGAAGCGCCGTCAGGAGGAGGCCGAGGCGGCGCTCGCGCTCGCAGCCGCGCACGCCGCCACGGCCACCCCGACGCCCAAGATCCGCGGGAAGTCGGCCGCGCGGCTCGCGCAGCTGCAGCGTGAACAGGAGAAAGTGGCGGCGGCGGCGGCTGCAGCAGCCGAGAAGGAGGAGAAGGCGAAGCGCGACAAGCTCGCGGCCACGAAGGGCTTCTTCCTGCAGTCGCTCGGGCAGGGCCACGAGCCGCTGAACTCGACGTCCGCGTACTGCATCAACCTCGTGGCGCCGTCCGACAGCCCGGGCGTGCTGCTCGACCACGAGCTGTACCTGAACGCGCTGCCGTCGAGCCGCGCGATCTACGCGACCGCGAAGGAGCCGGTCGAGATGCCGCCGTCCGTGATCGACATCTACCTCGAGCGCCACCCGGTGGACAAGAAGTACTACAAGCGCTTCCACGCGCCGCAGGACAAGGCGATCTGGATGATGCAGAACGTCGAGTTCTTCGACCGGCACGAGATCGCGCACCCGACGGTCGGCGTCATGATTGCCAAGAACCGCGTCGGGCTCAAGAAGCTTGTCGAGTACCGGCAGCGCCACCAGCTGTCCTACTCGGTGTTCTACACGAAACATACGAGCGAGGACGTGTTCCAGCCGGCGGTCAAGCGCGACTGGAACGCGTTTCTGCACCTCGCTGGCTGGAGTCCGTTCAAGAACACACGCGTGATTGTGCAAGCATGGGCCCAGCACCCGGAGTGGCCGACGCTCGTGCTGCGCGTAATCAAGTCGGACATTTGCGCGTGGATCGAGGACACGTTTACGCGCGACGGCGCGTGGCGACTAGCGAATGTCGACTACAAGTGCGGCGCCGAGCCGCTCGCCGTCAAGAACGAGCTGCAGAACCGGATCGGGCTGCACCTGTGCCCGAGCGTGACCGAGGGCTTTGGGCACTACATCAATGAGGCGCGCGGCGTTGGCGCGCTCGTGCTCACGACCGACGTGGCGCCGATGAACGAGCTCGTGGACGCGCAGAGCGGCGTGCTCGTGGGCCGCGCGCGCACGTGGTGGTGGCAGACCAAGGGCGACCTCTTCATGCCGCTCGCGCACGTCGAGGTCGCCGATATTGAGCAGGGCGTGGAGCAGATCCTGCTCCTGAGCGTCGACGAGCGCCAGCGCATGGGCCGCCGCGCGCGCGCGCAGTTCCTCGCGGACCGCGCGTACTTTCTCAACGCCATGGCGGCGCTCGAGGAGAGTCTCTGCCACGACGAGATCCGCGTCGACAAGCTGTTGCCGTACCTGTACTGACGGACGGGCACGCGCTTGTGTGACGACGACTGGCGAAATAGAGAAAACGCGTCGCGCGCGCGTCCTAACAAAGCTGTTCATTGATCGCGTCATCACACACACGCAGGCGAGAGAGGAGGAGCAAGATGAAGAAGAAGGGAGGGAGGGGGAGGGGCGACGACAGCGGACGACGACAGCGGACGGGGGAAGGCGACTAGGAATCGCTCCCGACAGCCACGACAGCCACTGTCGCCATCCGCTCGTTGTCGTCGTCCGCCGCACCCACTGCCTTGTGCTCCTCGTCGCGCGCGACAGGCTCTGCTGGTAGCGCCTCGGGCCGCCGCGCCTGGAAGCGCGCGCGCAGCACGGCGCGGAAGAGGTCGACGGCGGCCTTGGAGAGCGCGACGGCGACCGTCGGGTTCTCCGTCTCGATGCGCACGAGGTTGGGCGCGATGACGATCGCGAGCTGGTCGACGCCCATGTGGTTCTGCGCCTGGAACGCGGCCACGCGCGCGAGCAGGTCCGCGAGCCAGAGCACGACGCAGCGCTCGAGCGCGCCGAGTCGCCCGGCCACGCGCGCGGCCGTGTCACCGCCCATGGCCACGAGCTGCTCCATCTCGTCGCTCCGGATCTCGTGCAGGATCGGCACCGGGAGCTCGCGGAACCAGAGCTTGATGAGATCGGCGAGCACGCGCACGTCGTGGCGCGCGCCCGCGAACTGGCCCGTGTTGATCTCGCGCATGGCCTGGTCCCGGTCCGCCTTGCTCGGCGACTCGCGGAAGATGTGCGGCGTCAGGAAGCCCTGCTTGGCCTCGAAGTGCTCCTGCAGCATCACGAGCACCGCCGGGATGCGCTCCTCGTACCCGGCCACCGCGCGCCGCGGCACCTGCCGGAAGTGGAGCTTGAAGTGCTGGTTCAGCAGCAGCAGCCGCGGGTCCCCGGCGGTGCTCCCCCCAACTGCGGCGTCCCCATCCGCGCCGCCGCCGCTGCTGCTGCTGCTGTCCCCAATGGCCGCGGCGCTCGGGCCCGGGACGCTGCCCCCGCCGCTACAACCGCCCGTGTTGCAGCTCTTGGTGTTCGCGGGCGTCGCGGCCGCGCTGCTGGCCGTGCGGCTGCGCTTGGCGCGCTGCGCTGCGCCGGCGGCCCGGCCCGTGCGCGCGAGCGACGAGATGGAGGCGGAGAGCGCGGCCGAGGCGCTGCCGGCCGCGCTCTTCCGGGGCGGCGCGAGCAGGTCGGCAAAGTTCGCGGGCACGCCCTCGAAGCGTGCCTCCTTAAAGTTGTAGTGGATGTGCACGTCGTGCTTGAGGTCGTACGGCATGCCGATCTCGATCGCGGCGGCGGCGGCGGCGGCGGCGGCGATGGCGGCCGCCGGCGCGCGGTTCTCGTCCTGCGGCTCGGCGCTGTCGTCGCCGTCGCCGTCGCCCGTGCGGCGCAGACAGGAGCTCATGGTGGCGCGGAGGTGGCGACGCGAGCGCTGGAGGCGCAGGCTCGAGATGGCGAAGGTCGGCGGCGCGGCGGGGACTTTTGCGACGGCGACGGCTCCTGTCATCGCAGGTTGCAGCAGGTGAGCGAATGAGGCCCGCGGGAGAGGAGGGAGGGCGGTGGTGGTGGCAGGCGGGCGTCAGGAACTGAAGGTACCTGCGCGTGCGTGGGTCGCTCGCTCGCTCGCTCGCTTGTTCACTTGGCGCGTGACGCGATGATGTGTTGTGGTGGTTGTCTGTGTGCAGGGATGGAAACGGTTTGCGAATGGGGGAAAACGCGATCTTTTTCGGTCGCATACAAACATCGAGTGACTGGTGGTTTCTTTCTGTGGAGTTATTTCGTTTGATAGGTTGACACTTTCCGAAACGGCGCGATCTTGCAGTGAGTATGCTATTCCGAAGGCTGTTCAAGTCGCATCGCTGACTCGATTGACAGGCGCCACTCGCGACTTAAGTGTCGCGAAAATCGGACGCGCTGTGCGACTCGACAAGCTCAACTCGAGTTTCTCTTGTTGCCGTCGCTGGAAGTTCGGCGAGCTTCTGCATCGCTTCCTCAGCTGAGGTGGGTGGGTGCCCTTCAGCGGTCAGATTGAGTTCTAGTACAATTGCATCCCCTATACTCTTCTCGCCACCACCAGCTCACGACGATGTCAATGAGTGAATGACCAAACCCCGAAGCATTGGAGGTCCCAATACAAAGTTGATTCCTACGATCGCCTCGAATCTGAAGGACAAGCAAGCGCCAGCACGCCGATACTCGGCTTCGTGACCACTCGTTCCAAGCCACACGCAACAACAACAACAACAGCCAAGTACACTGTAATGGCAGTCAGTGCTGTATACACTCCGCAAATAAATAACTCGAGGCGCAGCACCACGCCCTCCTCCTCCGCCTCCTCCTCTCGGCAGCGATGAGGCATGCGCTTGTTGCCGTGCGTCCAACTGGACAAACTCCTGCACGACCGAACGAGATCCCGAGTCCTCAGTGGCGCCGGCCTGGCGCTCGCGTCATCGTGAGCATCGTGTATCACTGGGTGCTCTGGCTGTTCTTCACGCTGCTCATCTTCGGCCAAGCGCTCGGGGCCGTGTGGACCCGCGCGGCGTACACAGACAACCTCGTCTTCGGCCAAAACTCGGCGCTTGGGCCCTTCCAAGTGCTCGGCTCGAACGACGTGCCGTTCACCGACCGCTCGTACGTGTGCTCTCGCCGCAGCCGCGTGTACAGACCCGTGCAGCTGGCGAAGGCGCTGGACGCCTCGCCATTGGTGGTCGTCGACACGGCCGGGGGCGCAGTGAACGGGTATCGCGTCGTGAAGCGAGCGGGCTTTGAGATCGATGCAACAGTGATGAAGGGCTACACGTCTACGTGCCACGCCATCGCGGCCACGCTCGACGCGATCCTCGACCGGTGCACCGAGCTTGGCTACAACGTCACCCGCGACGGCCTGCGCGTGGTGTACGACGACAAAGCTCACGCTAGCGACAGCCCTACCAGCAACAGTGACGGCAGTGGCGATGGCCGAACTGCGACCCGCTCGGTTCTGAAGATCGTGCGCGACGCGCTTCCTGTGCTCGTCCTGCCGTTCTCCGACAACTCGCGGTACTCTCGGTACGCGATCCCAGGTTGGGACGGCAGCGCGTGCATGGTGCGTCTGAACGACGGGTACGAGACCGACGGACTCGCAGCGATGACGATGCGCGGACTGAACCGGAGCGTGCGCGAGCTCCGGACCGCCGAGCTGCTGGGGCGTCCCGGCGGCGTCTGGCGGAATGGGTGGTACGAAGATCGAGCGGGCGGGCGGTGGTTCTCGGACGTGATGTCAACCGAGCCGACTCTGATGGGAATCGCAATGCGCGAGTTCGACATGGTTCGGAACGTGGAAGCCGATTGCGTTGCCACCCTCAACTGTGGGACAGTGGTTCGAGTCGAACGGTGGGGCGCCAAGATCGCCGTTGTCACGGTCATCCGCAAACGCACGAACCTGGCGATCATGAACGACACGCTCTTTGGCGTGTTCGCGGTGTCAGGAGAGGCCAGAGCTGAGATCTCGAGCGTCTACGACCTCGAAGTGGTCCTTGCGAACGTCTCGCTCGGCGTGCTGCTTGTCCGGTGGGCGGTTGCGATGGCTGCGCTGGCGAGCAGCCGCCTCGCGCGCACAGAGCGAGGTTGTGAACGGGAGTTCCCGTCAGCCGGTATCGGGCTGCTCGCGTGCGCGAGAGGCTTCCACTGGCTCCCGATCGTCCTTCTCCCGAGACTCAAGACGCACCTCGCGGTCTTCGCGTCCATCGGGTGTGTCTTCGAGGGCTCGCAAGCCGCGCTCACGCAGGCGTGGTACCTCATGTACCCGGGCATCGCCGAGCTCGTGTTGCTGGTCTTCAGTCTTCTCAACCTGCTCGCGAAGCTGCTGCGGCGCCGCATGAGCGACGCGCTCTTCGGGCCCACGCTCTTGTTCTACTGCGCCGCACACCACTTCCGCATGGAACTCGGGCGCTCGGGATGGTTCGAGTACGACGGCCGCATCATCTCGGCCGTTCCGTCGGCGCAGTTCGAGAGCATGTCAGCGCTCGACATCCTCACGAGCGGCGCGCTGCTGCGGCTCAACGGCAACGTCAAGTCGCTCTTCTTCCTCAAGGTCGGGATGCTGGCGCTGAACGTGCTGCCGTTGCTGCTGTCGCGGCCAGCACGAGGCGCCGTCGCAACAGCAGCCACGACAGCGACAGCAGCGAATTCGGGGCCAACGACGCTACCATCACAACCTTCGCCGCCACTAGCAACGAAGACGACCGACGGGCAGCCACAGTCTGTAGGGCCGTCGACACGAACCCGCGGCTGGGGCGATACGGAGCGCACGCTGGCGCTGCACGCGGCTTCCAGCGGTGGACTCGGCGCGGCGAGCCGACAAGTCACCTCCCGTCAGCCAGCGAGACTATCCTGTCGCTCGCCCACATACCCAGCGCAGGAGCGCGCAGCTCCCGCGTCCCCTGGCCTCTCTGCCTACGACATGGTCCGTCTCGGATACGTCGTCGTCGACAGCGCGTGGCTCATGGCTATCAGCGACTGGCTCCTCTTCGCGCCGCTGGCGGCTTGCGGCTTGCTACACTTTGCGTCGCTGCACGTGATGGTGTTCGCTGTGCGCCAGGACGCGGTGCGGAGCTGCTGCGTGGTCGACGAGAAGCCGGTGGTGTGTCAGATGAGCGACCCCCGCTTCACGCGCTGTCGCCCGTGGGCGATCTCGTCGCAGCCGTTCGGGTAGCAGGACGTGTTTACAACAAGTACACGCTCGCTCCCTCATACGACGTTGTGCTCTCGAGCGCGCCGAAGAGACTTGGCGCTTTCCTGTCTCCCAGTTCCCTCTCTCACGCTCGTCACTTCGCTGCCGAAAGTCGAGGTGCCACCTCAATGTTCAGCTTCTCTCGCAACTCTTCGAGCAGCGGCGCAAACTCGTCTTCGGACGCGACAGTGACGAACGCGCGCGCGTTTCGACCGGCGCGTCTCGCCCACGGAACGAACTCGGTCGCTGCGAGGCGCTTCTCGTCTGAAGTTCGTGAGCGAGTGAGTGAGTGGGTGCTATCGTTCAAGTCCAAGTCCTCTCTCGAGCAACCAGCACGTACCAGGCGACAGCTTGAACCAACCGAGTTGCGAGATAATCATCGCTGACGGCAGCCCCGTGTGCGCGTACTCGAGGTGCTTGAGGGTGACCTCGCCGAACACTGTCGGTGGGACGCCGAACATCACGTGCTGGACGTCGTGAAGCTCGCGCTGGCGCTGCATCACGCACGCGAGCTCGACATCGTCGACGTACTCTGTGGTCCGATGGTCGTCCAAATCGAACCTGTCGTGACCCGATAGCCGGGAAGTACGTCAGCATGACGCGCGGAACCCGTCGTACAGGATGCAGGATGCGGTCGTCGTCACGCGTACCCGTTCTCGTCCATGAAGCGCGCATACGCAAAGCCGAACGAGTCTTCCGGGAACAACCGCAAGCAGTCCATGTCGATGTGGCTGCTTCGCACTCGGGGTCTCTCCCGGAGAATGCGCTGTCCGACTGGGTCTGCGAGCATCTGCGCGTGCATTGCGCACAACGCGTTGCGACCTGGAAGCACACGTGGACAACGATCGTCAGCTGGAAGCGCCTTACTGCGTTTGCATCCGCCATTGTCGGCTACGAACGCAGTCAGCACCTGTGGTCTCGGCGAGCACGCCGAACACCCCCGTTTGCGTCGGGTCAAGGACGCCACGAGTGGTTGCGCTGGCAGCGAGCCAAAGTTTCTGAAGCCGGGTCGTGGGGATGTGGGATTCGTACAGCGGAGTCGTGACGGTGACAGCATGCTTATTGGGAGCGAATGTCGACATCGCGACAGCGCCGCCAGCCGTGGTGAGGGGTCTCGCCACCAAACGGGGGATCTGGAGCATCGTAGAAGAGCAACGGCGTCTCAAGTATCGCGTCGGTGGTGGAGAGCAGCTTAGAGAATGAGGACAAGATGTCGTTCAGGCAAAAAGTCGAGACACTCGGGGTGGTCCGACCCGTGTTGAACGAGCGATGCACCAGGAGGTTATCGTTGTGGTGTAGTGTGCTGCTGGATCGAATCCCAATTCTCCCAGCACAACTCAGTGCATTCGGAGCCACACCTTGCCACCTTTGTTCCCAAGCTATTCCACATTGCTGTGGACGAGCATCTTTGGGCTGGACCTTTCAAGGTGAAGGAGAAAACACGATGTTACGTACATGCGCATCCTCTGACGGAGGCGATCTCCCGTGTATCATTTCGTTCATTCAGTGTACCCTTGCGGCCATGGAGCAAGCGCCAATGTGCGCTTCGGCCGGTTCACGATGCTCACGATGAGATCGACACCAGTTCTTTTCGTGGCAAGGCTATCGCTTTCTGTCGATTGCGCCGGTGTGTGTGGCTTTGTCGCTGCTGGTCAGGCAACCGGCGCTCGCATAAGCTCTCGCATTGAGCAATGGTTGCTATCTCTCGTTGAACATTGAGTGTGATCACTATTGGCGAACACGCCACGATCGTGGCTTCAGGACACTCCGTCCTTGGCTCGCGCGACCGAAGTTCGCGAGTGTTTTTTAGTGCAACTTTCTGCTGGGAACGCAGCGGACAGCATGTGGCGCTTACTGGGTTGCGTGCTGAACCGGGTTGCAAGACAGCCCGGGTACTCTTGCTAGACTGGTTAGCGTACGACCCACTGTGTATGTCAGTGCTTCGTGCGAGCGCTGCAGCCAGTGAGACTGAGGGTGCGTTGTAGAAGTACTGTTCGTACAGTACTGTTCGTACCATTGACAGAAACCAATTCTTGACATTCCAGCACTTTCGACAGTGCATCAAAGACATGATCACGCCGATGCGCGCGTCCGCGGGTGCCGCCGCCGCTGCTGCGCGGAAGCTGCTGCCGTGCACCTCGGTCGCGGCTCTGTCGACTGCCAGCTCGTCCGCAGCCGGCGCGCCGCAGCGCCGCGTGCTGTACGAGCACCACTCGCCGACGTCCCCCACGCAGAAGCTCCTGCTCTCCGTCGTGTCGGCGTTCTCAGTGTTCGCGAATCCGGAGCGCGGCGACATGCTCGCGGTGCTGGGCGAAGTCACGGGTAAGTTCGCTGTCGCGGAAGAGTAGGTGTTGAAAATGGGGCTTGACGTCGGGCTCTGCGCAGGGCGAGACGCGCTCCGCAGCGTGCACGCGCGCATGTGCGCCGACCCCGTGGGCTCGCGGATCCTGGCGGAGCGCCCGAGCGTGCGCAGCGACCAGATCGACGTCGAGTCCCTGCGCGCGCTGCCGAGCGACTCGTTCGGCTTTGCGTACTCGCAGTTCATGGACGCGCACGGGTACGCGCTCCAGCCAGCGCTGTTTTGCATTTGCAACATGTTACAAAGTAGTGACTCATCTCTTGTTTGAGGTTGAACGCGACAGCTTCGAGGCGGACGGGCGCGCGTACGTGCGCTTCGTGGACGACCCGGAGCTCGCGTACGTGATGCAGCGCTACCGCGAGCTGCACGACTTCTGGCACGTGCTCTTCGGGCTGCCGCCGACCGAGTTCGGCGAGATCGCGCTCAAGTACGTCGAGCTCGTGCAGACGCAGCTGCCCGTGTGCGCGCTGAGCGGCGTCGTGGGGCCGCTGCGCCTGACGTCCGGTGCGGGAATCCGCTTCGAGAGAGAGAGAGAGGAAGCGAACTTAGTAGGAACTTGTGCCTATTGTCGTCTTGGAGACGCTGACTCCTGACACGCTGACGTTCTGCTGCTGCTGGTAGCCGAGCGGCGCCAGTTGGTCCGCGAGTTCATCCCGTGGGCGAACCGCGCGGGGCACAAGGCGGCGTTCCTCATGAACACGGTGTACGAGGAGGAGTTCGAGACGCCGCTCGACGAGCTCCGCCAGCGCCTCCGCATCGAGGTCGCGCCGTATGTGCGCGGCAAGTTCGAGTGATGATGAGCTGCGGTGGCGACTGGCGACAAGAGAAAGAAAGAAAGAGAGAGAGAGAGAGAGAGAGAGAGAGAGAGACCAACAGCACGAGTTCCTCCACACACAACACAGCAACTCAACCCCCGCTCGTTCATTTCGGGGATGACCGGTCTCGTTCTGCCCCAAAGAGGTCGTAGGCGTCTTCCGAGGCCGCAGCGAGAGCAGCGAGGAGCGCGTTCGTCTCGTCCTCGTCGCTCAGCCTCGCTGATCCGCCAGCCAGCAGCTCCGAGTCGGCGTCGAGCGCGTCGTCTCCTCCTCTTTCGGTGGCTTCGCTCCTCAGTAGCTCGTCTCGCGCCGGCGCCGTGCTGTCGAGATCCAGTTCGCTGATGCTCGCAATGCCGCTCGCAATGCCGCTCGCAATGCCGCTCGCAATGCCGCTCGCACCGACTCGGCGCTGGCGGTTCGCGGGCGGCGGTGATACGAATGGGTTGCACTCCTGCTCGCGCTGGAAGTCGTACGAGTAGTTCATGTCCAAGATCCGGCTCGGGCGACTCGTCCGTCCCGCAGCGCTGTCCTCGCCTGTGTGGTTACGCAGCGACGGGTTGCTGCGGTGCATCGCGACCCTGCTGGTCCTTGTTTCTGCATATGCAAAGTGTGAACCTGCATCCTCCGAGCAGGTTGGCGGGACTGTGAGGCTGTCAAGCGACTGGCTCAGGCGAGCGTCGGCTGAGGTCGATGTGGCGCTGCTGACTTGTGCGGCGGCGGCGGCTGCGGCATTCATCCGCCGCACGCGCGAGTGGAACGACGGCTTGAACGCGTCGTACTTGGGGATCGAGTCCATGTCCAGGCACTCGTACTCGCGCAGGTCCACGGGACTGTCGGGCGGCTCTGCGCCGCCGCTGTCGCTATTGCCGCCGCCGCCGCCTTCGTGCGAGCGCGCGCACGCGACGTCGTCGTCGGCGTCGTCCATCGCGATGTCCGGGACGCTGCTGAGCGGGGACTCGTTCGCGAGGCTCGCGAGGCTCGAGTCGAGCGAGTACGGAGCCGCGCGCGACTGGTAGTTGGCTGCAAATGGGTTGAACGCGTCGTTGTCGTCGTCGGCGGGGTCGTCGCCGTTCTCTGCGCCGTTGCTGTCGCTGCTCGTGCTGTCAGCGCCGTCCTCCACAAGCGCCGCACGCGTCGCGTCGCCCAGCGTCCCGTTGGCCAGCGGCGGCGGCTGCTGCTCGCATCCTGCTCCACTGCTGTCGCCAGGCGACGGTTGTGCGCAAGAGCCGGCGCTGTATTCTGCTATCGGCGGCGGCGACAGCGACGCTCGGTCGAGCGATTCCGTGCTGCTCCCAGTCACTGGACTCGCGTTCGTCGCGTGGCTTTTGGTCTTCGCTCGCAGTGCGCTTGGCGAGTTGGAGGCCGGCGACCCGGTCATCGTCGTCGCCGTCGTCGGCTTGGCCGGCGCCTGTTGCTTCGTCTGGTTCTTGAGCACCACGGAGGCCGCGACCGTGCGCAAGTAGGCGTCCAGCTCGTCCTTCGAGCCCTCGCCGCCCACTCTGCCCGTGATCGCGTACTCGACCAGCAGCCTGCGCAGCACCGAGCGTCCACACCCCCCATAGTCCCAGCCAGTCAGAATGCTGTCCCAACGAGCGTCACTCGCCCTCGCACCGGCGTGTGCAAGCAACGCACGAGTTGGCGAGCAGCACCAGCTCGCTGATCTGGTGCACGCGCTTGTCCATCTTGGAGTTCCAGTCCTCCATGCCCACGACCCAGCGCCCTGGCGGCGTCCCGCAACCGCAGCATTCGTCAGCCACCCCGTACGGCTCCCCACACTTCCCTCAGCTCAGCCTCTCGCAGCCCACGCACCAGCGTCTGCGACGTACGCCAAGCTCGACCTGTTGGCGGCCGCAAAACACGCAAGCGAAAACGTCAGCGCGCGGCATTGTACACGCAAACACACACAGCAGCCGCGCACTCGAGCTCGTCGCGGATCTCGTCGCGGTACTCGTAGCAGCGCGCAAAGAGCCTCGCGGCGGTGCTCGCGACCTCCTTTGGCAGGTTCGCGCGCACGCGCTGGAAGAACTTGTCGTAGTAAATGACCTGGCGGCGCGTCAGTGGACGCGCTGGGGACCGTCAGACGCAGAGAGCGTGAGGGAGGAGGAGAACGCACTTTCTTCATGAACGTCGCGAGGTTGTCTTCGAGCCCCAGAATGCCGCTCGCGACAGTCGAGACGGACTTGGAGATGCTCGTGAGCGTCTGCGTGTGGCCGAACCAGACGGCCATGGCGAGCAGCAGCAGCAGCAGAGGCGGAGGACGCGCGCGCACACGAGAGCGGAGGTGGCGGAGCTCGAGCAAGCGAAGAAGGTGACGACAACGGCGAAGAATGTCGCGATACAAATAGCAGGTGTTCATAAAAATACTAGGAAACATCAATTACAGCGCTCTCTACGGTATGTCGACAGAGTTGAAGCTGTCTGGCGATTCTCTCTCTCTCACACACTCTCTCTCTCTCTCTCTCTCTCTCTCTCTCACTTGCGTTCAAAGACGCAGTATCGACTGTGAGCTTGAACACGCAGATCACACGTAGTCTCCGACCAGCAGAGGTGGAGCGTCATCCGTATCTTCCCCAGCAGCTTCGCTTGGCGCAGCTGAAGGCGCACGATGCTCTCTGTATGTATCTATCTACCTACGCCACACCGTCTTGCGCCGCATGGCCGGAGAAGCTATTGCGCAACAGCAGCAGCAGCAGCCACATGCTGACGCACTTGCTGGAGCCTGCACGAGAGAGAACGAGACCCCTTTACCAGAGCCTACTGAGTCCAAACCGAGCCAGTCGATACGACGATGTCTCCCCAGGCAAAAGGATCAACCGAAGGAAGCAGCCTCAAAGGAGACTTGCATGCGGATCGCACTTACTATCAAACAACGCGCTGAACGTTGTGTCCTGCCTGCATATGCCGGGGAGTGCAAGTGAATGTGGCGCTTGTTCAGTTTGGTTCAATCCGTGCTGCGTGGTCCGGCCAGTCGCGCCAGACAACCATCCTGAGCATGAGGGCTCGAAATCAAACCGCAAGACAAGCCCTTCAAGGGTCTCGTTGACCTCGCGAGGACCTCGAGCAAAAAGAGCAATCGAGTCGTTGGCGAGCGAGGAGAAGAAGCCCTCGTCGTGTGTCAGCGACTTCGAATCGAAGTGGAGCGCAACCGCCGTGTCAACCACAGCAGGCAGGTACGCAGCGCCGCTTTCTCCGTCCGCCAGCGCTACTGCTTTCAGAGCCTCCCCTTTCACCGTGGCATCGATGGCAGCGCCATCCGAGGTCGCCTTGCCGTGCGAACTGGATCAAGCAGCAGCAGCAGCAGCAGCAAGGCGAACACGACGCGGCACCTCCAGCGTCTCGAGCTCGTCTGCATTCGTCTCCGAGCAAGTTGCTCACAACAGAGGACTCCTGCTGATTCGCCCGCGTTGTCGCGGCATTGCGGGTCGCTTGGCGATGTCCTCGCCACACCACCAGATCGACTCGGTCGAGTTTATCGCAAACACAAAACTCATGAACTCCACACGAGCCGCGTCTCCACTTCTGGACGACCGACGACTTATCGTTGCGTGGACACGTACTGTAGCTCGCGCCTTCGCAGCCATGCGCAGACGTCGAGCACTTGAAACTGGTTCTCAATCAAGCAAACGCTCGAGTGCTGGGAGCGACGAGATCTCCAGCACGTCCGATTTGAGCGCAACAGAGCATCTCCTCTGTGCCAAGGTCAAGACTCTTGACCTTGGCGCTCGGCGCAGAAGAGGTTGGGCGTGGTGTTGTCATGACTCAAGACAACTCCACGTCCGAGCGGCCGCGCTCTGCTCCCCGCCAGTCTTGTGCAGCCCCACTTGGCTTCGGGGAACGGCGCAAAGGCCTGCAAAGTTGACTGAATCGAGCTCGCAATCAAACTCTGGAGTGTCTGAGCTGTCGATATGCAGGCAATCGAGTGAGTGAGCTCCGAACGGAGCTCGTGTGAACTCGATTGATGCCAGTGGATCCGGCGCCAGGCTGGCGGAGCGATCAGAATGTAGGACCGATGGGTGTTGGTTCGCAGTCGGGCAGTGCTCTCTTTCTCACCCGCACCGACCGCGAGCTGGGGGCTTGCTTGGGCCTTGACGTTGAGATAAGACAGCAGGCTGAAACCCAGCTCGGGGCCTCGGAGCGGCTGGGAGGTGAGGTGAAGAGAGACGAGCTCTTTTGCATCCTGGCGCGTGTTGCCACTGCCGCCGATGGATGTCCGACCGAGCGCCGATCGGATCGCCCCTACCCAAGTGTCAGACTGCACCAGCGATCCTTCCTTCCGCCGACGTGTGCTATCTTTCTCAAGCCAACCGCTGAGAGCCGAAGCGCGCACTGCCAACCAGTCGAGGAACTTGACTACCATGCTGGCAGGCTGAACTGAACATCTTCTAAATAGGGAACTTTCATGGACCAGATTCCCAGAACAGGTACTCATCTCAGAAGAGGGACTATACCGACAGCAAACATAATAGTGAAGAAAACGAGGTCGCATAACCGAAGGCTCTCCGAAGAAAACATGGAGTGCTGCGAGCGCTTCGCCCACCAAGATCTGCGTTGGCGAGCACAGCGACCGAAGTTTACTAAGCAGACTACAGAACACCCTCCAGAACATCCAATCTTTTCTTTCAAGCGCGAAGGCCCGAACGGTCGAGAGCGCGTGGCATTCGCTAACTCCAGTAGGTCCCCTATCTTGAACTGGTTCCTGTTCTGGTAATTCGATCGCTGAAAGTTCCTGATTTTGGAACTGCTTGACTGAACTTCTGACTTTCACGCTGACTCTCTTCACCAACCCTAAACGCTCAACTCAACAACACCGCGATCTTGAACGGGAGGAGGAGGAGGAAGAGGCGACCAGCTGGCTCAAGAACCTGCGCCGGTCGCCAGCTGCGCTTTGGCGAGGAGCTCCGTTTGCTGCTGCAAACACGGCGCGCTCGTTCGGTCTCTCTATCTATCTCGCGTAGCGTTCGAACTGCGTCAGTCCTCATTTCGACACCCTCCGACCGCACTTCGCGCAGCACCAGCGCCAGCCGCAAAGCAGGTCAGCGGTTAGCGGTTAGCGGTTAGCATTTTGCGAGCGAGCGAGCGCTGTGCATGATGGCAAGCCACAAGGAAGGCTCCAGCTTCTTCGTGGCCAACAGCTCGACGCGCCACGACGCGCCGGTCGACGCGCAGTTCAACATGCTCGAGTCCGTCGGGCAGGGCCGCGACAGCTCGTTCGACGCCACGCAGAACCGCTTCGTGGCGGGCAACAAGTTCTTCAACTACCAGCAGTTCGGCGCGCTGCGCGACGGCGGCGGCGTGCAGCTCTTCTCGCGCGAATACTGCGGGCTGCTCTTCGCGACTGCGGGCTCGAGCTTCACGTACTCGATCCTGCGCTACTGCATGCGGCCGACGCTCATGAACTTCCTCGGGCGCTACATCTCCGAGTCCTCGGCCGTGACCGAGTGCCTGCTCAGCATCCCGACGTGCATCTGCCTCTTCATGGGCCTCATGTCGGACATTTACCCGATCGCGGGCTACCGGCGCAAGTCGTACATGGTCGTCGGCGCGCTCCTGACCGTGAGCATGCTGCTCGGGCTCATGGCGCTCTCGCTCTCGGCCGCGAACCTCGCGGACGATAGCGGCGCGCAGAGCAACTACATCGTGTCGTACATGCCGCTCATCATGGGCGCGGCGTCCGGCACCATGTTCTCCAAGATCGCGACCGACGCGCGCGTGATCGAGCTCTCGCAGCGCGAGCCGCTCACGACGCGCGGCGAGCTGCAGATCAACTACCTCATCTTCCGGACCGTCGTCGAGTGGCTCGGGAGCTGGGTCACCGTGCTGCTCGTGAGCTACGACAAGGGCAAGAGCCAGTACCACCTCGAGTACCTCGAGCCGTACCAGGTGTACCTCATCATGGCCGTGCTCAACCTCGTGCCCGTGCCGTTCATCGTGCGCAACTGCGCCGAGACGTCGGTGCGCCAGGCCGAGGCCGAGGCGCTCAGCATGATGGTGGCCGAGGGCGTTATCCTCCCGCAGCAGCCGCGGGTCGCGGTCAGCGCCATGGACCGCGTCCGCGCCTTCGTGCGCATGTGCCAGCAGCGCGCCGTGTGGCAGATCGTGCTCTTCCTCACGATCGTGCTCGCGGCCACGCGCTTCTACTTTAGCAACGCCGACCGCGCGCTGCGCCGCTTCGCGACGCTCGACGCCGAGCGGAGCCTGCGCAGCGCTGCGCTCAAGTCCGTCGCGGTCATCGCGGTCATGGTCTGGTGGAAGCTCTCGTGGTCCAACAGCTCGTGGCGCCGCTGCATGTTCCTCGGCGTGCTCTGGCTCGTCGTGCTCGAGACCGCGCGCGCGATGCTGCTCGTGCACGTCCCGGCGGTGCGTACGCAGACGTTCTACGACCTGCTCGGGTGCCTCATGGGCGTCACCGACGGGCTCGTCAACATCTTCTCGTTCATCCCGGCCACCGAGATCGCCGAGAACGGCGCCGAGGGCGCGACGATCGCGCTCTTCCTCTCGTTCCGGAGCATCCTCGCGGTCGCCATGCGCACGTCGAGCGAGAAGATCTTCACGACCGCGGTCTCGACCTCGGAGACCGGCAAGCTCACGATGCTGCTGCTCATCACGTACGGTGTGCACGCGATCGCGTTCCTCGGCGTGCTGCTGCTGCCCCGCCAGAAGCTCGACGCGCAGCAGCTGCGTGTATACGGCGGCTACTCGTCCATGGCGTGCGGCGTGCTCTTCCTCATCTACCTACTCTCCTTCACGTACGCGATGACGCAGAACCTCACGGCCATGGTCGCGATGGCGAACGGCGACGGCGCGTAAGGAGGAGAGGCAGGGAAGAGAAGAGCTGTTGGTGATAGGACCTCTATTATATAAGTAAGTATACTTTGGCAATGGTAGTTCTCCCTCTCTCTATTTGATTATTTTTGCACATCAAGAGCTGCCTGACTCAAGATGCTGGTCTCCATCAAACGAAGTGTACGTTGCCAACTGAATTGATTGCGATTTCCCAAATTCACTACGTCAGCCGAGTGGCTACGGTAACTACACGCGCGCAGAGCTCGCCACTACTGACGGTGGCGCCACTGCGAACGCCGCGCTGTTGCTCGGGGACTGCGACTCGAGCCCCACAGCGGCGTCTGGGCCTGCGGCGGCGGCGGCCTTGCGCGCCGCCCAGCGCTTGTACACGAACGCACCCAGAACGATCGCGAGCGCCGCGACAACGCACGCCGCGATGACGAGCGGCGCCAGGAACGTGCTCGAAAAGTCCCCGTCCAGCTCGCCCTCCAGCTCGCCCACCAGCTCGCCGTCCAGCTCGCCGTCGTACATGTCGCTCGCGACGCCGAAGAGCGGCGCGTACGCGACATTCAAGTCCATGTTGCGCATGTCCGCGTCGACCGAAGCCACGCAGGCCCCGTCGACCCGCGCGAGGTTCCCGCCGGCGTTCACGTAAGACGCGAGCAGATCGACCGCGCAGAAGCCCGGCTTGGCCGCGTCGGCCAACCACGACGACTTTCGGTACACGGCATTCAGAAGCGCGCCGTGCGGCGTGTACTGGAACGTCACGAGCGCCTTCTGTGCGGCTGGGCCGTCGAGCGCCGCCAGCAGCCGCTCGG
>SMMQ01000195.1:8194-26735 GCA_008271595.1 [Pythium] brassicae (nom. inval.) | reverse complement strand
ACCTGCTCCACGCCGCATGAGCTAACGAGCGATCGTTGATTGCATTTTCGACCAGACGAGAGAGAGAGAGAGAGAGAGAGAGAGAGAGAGAGAGAGACTGGACTCAGACTCGACGATGAGTCAGCCGATTCTGGTAGATCCATCGGATCGCATCGCTTGACCATTGCTCCTGCGACAGCAAGACAGCAATTTTACTCAACATCTTCATCAGATGGAGTCAATCTGCGTCAGTGACTGGTAGTGCGGTGCCATGTTACCAGTGATATGTGAAGTCGAAAGAGCAGCATTGATTGCGCTCGATCTCGCTCGCGCGTGACTAGAACACCTTAGAAAGATCACCGGTTGTATCAACATATTTGCGATATCAACCAACCCACCAAAGACCTTGGCAAGCTGGCATGGCCCTGTCAACTCTCTGCTTGCTGCACAACAATCTCGTTGGGCTGTTAGACGCACTGGTTGTGAATGTTGAGCTCTCCAAGCACGGAGGAGTGTTGCTTTCGCCAAAAAATGCCTCAGTGCTTGCTAAGCGAACAGGTCAGAAACGGTGGAGACAAAAACCAGGTATTTATTGCCTCCGCTTTCCAAATCAGCCCACGCACACATAAAACTCAAGCTCCAGCTTCCAACCTTCCTCCAGCTTGGGCTGCACCTTCATCAAGCACTACGCGACGGACTGTCTGCCTCCGATGTCGATGCCAGTGAAGAAGAGGAAAACTCACCACCACCACGAGGATCAACAGCAGCACGAGGAGCAGCCCCTGCCACTGTCGACGACATTCGAGCCGCTCACGAGCGTCGCTCTCGTGTTCCGTTACCAGACAAGCGATGGGACTGCTGTCACGTCCCTCCCGCATGCCGTGAACCTGTCAAGTTCGTATTTGGACGGAGCCATCCCGAGCCGATGGACGATGGAGCGAGCATTGGAGAACGGCATCGGACTGCAGATGCTCAAGCGACTGGCGGTTCACGAAGAGGTCGCAGTGGCATCTGCTTTGCGTCCTCCGATGGACCCGTTCTACCGCGCGTTTCTCGCATCGAAGGCGCTGGTTGCGGCAGTGAAGAGTGGTAACGACGTGGGCGCTGTGCGCGACACCGACAAAGGGGCGGGCGCCGGCGTTGGCCTGACCGACGAAGCCGCACTGGACGTGGTGCGCTGGATCTGCAGCGACTACTGTCCGAGCGTGGTGCCGGTGAATGCGATGGTCGAAGCGGCGGGTCATGGCCGACTGCGCGTGCTTCAGTGGCTGGCCGAGCGGTACCCGAGCGTGGAGCTGACCGGCGCTGTCGTGGAAGAGGCGGCGAACGGCGGACAGACTGAGGTGCTGCAGTGGATCTTTTCGCGCGTGCTAAAGCTGCAAGCCGGACGCATCGAGAGTCTGATGTACGAAGCAGCAACACGTGATCATCTTGAGGTCGTGCGGTATCTTCGCGAGCAGCTGCAGAAACAGACGCGTCGATGTGTTCGGAGCTCTGTTCTAGGCGCTTCCAACTCCCCAGGGGGAGCACTCGGTGACGTGATCTTGTCCGGACACTTCGAGGTCGCCAAGTACCTCGTCGACCAAGGATACCAACTTGGTCACACCGTTGACTGGGAGGTGCCATATTACGTGGTGAGCGGCAACCTGGCGATTATCAAGTGGCTGTGGACGCAGCAGCTAGCAGGGGATACGACGCAGTGGCTCGGCGACGCAGCTTCTGCTGGACACATGGACATCGTCAAGTGGGTCCACGAGCACATGCCTGAAGACGCTTGTGTCCTGGATGTGATGGGCAGAGCTGCGAGTGGGGGACACCTGGGGTGATGAATTGGCTGCACAAGAACCGAAGCGAAGATTGCACGGCGCTGGCGGTGGACGACGCTGCCGCGAACGGACACATGGAGATTGTCAGGTGGCTGCACAAGCACCGAAGCGAAGGCTGCACGACACGAGCGATGGACAGAGGAGCTGAAAATGGCCACTTGGAGATCGTCAAGTGGCTGCACGCGAACAGAACGGAAGGCTGTACAACGGAGGCAATGGACGGAGCAGCTGCAAACGGACAGTTCGAAATCGTCAAGTGGCTGCAGACGAACCGATCCGAGGGTTGTACGACCCGAGCGATGGACTCTGCGGCATCGGGTGGCCACTTGGAGATCGTGAAGTTCCTGCATGCGAACCGAGCCGAGGGCTGCACGATGGAGGCAATGGACAGCGCCGCAGGGAACGGACACCTCGAGGTGGTGAAGTGGCTACACGCGAACCGCGCAGAAGGCTGCACACAGGAGGCGATGCATCATGCAGCAGGTTCCGGCCACCTCGATATCGTCAAGTGGCTGCATGAGAACCGAACGGAAGGGTGCTACGAGTCAACGATGGACTGGGCTGCCCATAGTGGCCATCTCGGTGTTGTCAAGTGGCTGCACGAGAGCCGCACGGAGGGCTGCTCAGCTAGCGCGATGGGCGAGACCGACTCGCTCGAGATGCTCCAGTGGCTCCACGAGACCCGGAGCGAAGGCTGCACGGAAGTCGCAATGGAATGTGCTGCATCGGGTGGTAGATTTGAGGCGCTGCTGTTCCTGAAGCAAGCGGGCGTAGACCACTACACCGATGTGGCTGCTCTTGGAGCCGGAGCGAACGATTTGTTTGAGATCTTCCAGTGGCTGCGTGCCAACTACCCAGACCCGACGGCGGTCAAGGCTGTCAAAGATATCTACAGCAAGCGGATGAGCAAGTGGGCGATGTTCACGCAGTTCGAGGCCGGCCAACGTCGCGATGGGCAGTTGTAGATCGACCACCCGCATACCGAGTGGCCTGCGGGTGGAGCTGCAGCGTGATGTCATAGAGCGATCAAAGATGACCTGGGACGCTCCCTATTTATCCAGATGCTGTTCGACAGACTGGAAAGCCATGCGTAAAGTAGACCCCAAAGAGTTGAAGTTCGATAGGAGCTGCCGATTAGCCTTCCGATGTTGCTTGATCAGAACTTCGTCGTGGCCGCGAAGAGCCAGGATGTGTTGAATCACACTATTGCGTGACGCTACCAGCTGGACAAGTACAGATATGCGCACTTCGCGATCCTTGACGGACTCGGTGTCGGCCATCCCGACTTGATCTGCATCCTTACGAAGTTCGATGCTAAGAACTGTAACACAGCGAAAAGAATGACGATGGCGACCAGCAGCTACTCGCACGATGCGAACGAGTGCACAACCTGCTCCGACTTCGTCGCGGTCGTTTGCCTGTACATGCTCCTGCTCCTGTCTTGCTATCAGCACCAGCAATGATCAAGCGGTGGTTGTGTCCGCCACACCGATCCGAAGGATCTACCAGAATCGGCTGACTCATCGTCGAGTCTGAGTCCAGTCTCTCTCTCTCTCTCTCTCTCTCTCTCTCTCTCTCTCTCTCTCTCTCTCTCGATACACAGCACACACAGAAACACCCGCAAGGGAACGCATCGTGGGTTTGACCCTGCGCATATTGGGTTTGATCCCGCTCGTTTGTCGACATGGGCTGCCCTCTGCCTTGTCCAGTTGTGTAAAAATGTGTTCACAGCTTCAGTATGTTTTTTCTAACATTCTGTGTGTTTCAAATGCCTGCTCACTGATTTTCCACGTCTAAATCTGTTTCCTTTCAAAAAGACAGCATATTCATTCTGGAATCACAAAGCTCACATTTAAACAGCATCAATCCGTGCTGAAAAGAGAGTACATACGCATTTAAGTTTACTACTCGACAGTAAAGTCCAAAAGAAATACCTAACACGTTTTTCGGCTAAGTAAATAATCCCACCACTGTTGAGCATTGCGCAACTTAGCGTGAAAAGGGTATCCCGAACCTACTTTAAGTTTCGAAATTCCGGTGCAAACTGCCACCAGAAAACCTGACGCTGAACTCCGTAAAACCGTTACAATCTCGAAGACCATGCTAGCGTTGATATAATAGATGAGACCTGACGCAGGAGCAAGACCATCCATCACTTGACAACCACTAAGTACGGGCTTTCGCTTACTTTCACCTCTTCTCTTCCATGGGCGCTTCTTCCGTATGAAGGGCGACAGCGTGCACATAATATGATACATATTATGTATGCGGAAGGATCATGCTTCATTTACGCGTTTAGAACCCTGCTAGATTGACCTTTCGGACGTGTTTTGCTTGTCGACACTTGTGTGTGGATTGATTTTAGACATACAAATTTCAAGTCATTTGAGGGAGGTGGCACGTCGTTAACACTTTTTTAGACACAACATTGCAATACATATCAATCGGTTTATCTCGATGAGGCGAGTAATAAACAAAAACGTTTATGCCTGTACACTGCGCGCCAAGTTAATACGTACACATCGTTTTTGGCTGTAACTTTTGAAATACTTCGAATTTGGCCGCACTTTTAGATATGTTACTCAATCGATCGCGGCGAACCGAGTGGTGTTGTTTGGGAGTGCGAATTCGTACTCAAAAATAGGGTTTCCATACAAACAGTGATTTTTAGCTTGCGACAGATAGATACGCACACCTGGACCATACTGAAGTCAAGTGTAAAATTTAAATGACTGATTGTCCTCGTGTAAAATGCTGTGAATACAAGTCATCTGCTGCGACGCTGCACACTTTCGACGAGCGCGGGTTAGATGCGAGGCACTAGTCACCTCTCAGCCACTTACAAATGGACCAGAACGTTTGCTGAATAACGATGTTCGATTGCACGGCAGCTGCTCAAGCTTGGAGCGGCGCATCAGTGTGTTCGCCAGTCGCTACCATGCCAACGCGCGCTCACAATACAAACTACTCGAAAATTCGCTCCTGCCTGACTGAAAGGTATTCTTCGGGGTGGCGGTCATCAGGCACCTACCACACAAACACTTTCGCCCGCTTAAAGCGGGGCGCAACCTCCTGGATGCGTGACGTCTGTCTTGCTGAGATCACCGAGTCGAGTGCTCGTGTTTTGTGCTCGCTCGACTCCCCCTCGACGTGTTTTGGCTCGAAATGCAGATAAATGGAGCACGTAATCGTTTATGGACTGGCATTTTGATTTATTTTCAGTATGCTCCAGGTGTGCGTATAATGTGTCGTGGACTAAAATCCTATGTTTGTATGGGTTGCCCTGTTTGGAGTGCGAATTTGCATTTACAAACGCCACCACTCGATTCGTCTTGGTCACTCGAGCAACATATCTAAACAGGATGTCCAAACTCGTAGTATTGCAAAAGCTACACCCAAAAATGAAGTGCGCGTATTAACTTGGCGTGCTGTGTATCTGTAAATTTGAGGTAGTTGCGCTCAGTCAAAGCGCAAAGTGATAACTTTTTGGGAACGGAGGTAGTACAAACAAATATCACATGAAATTAACACATTAATAAAACGGAACAGGTTTAAATTCGACCCCATCAAAATTCAAAATATTACATTCTACGGAGTATGTACTACTTACAGTACTAATTTGTGCACTGGGATCTCTCTGGGATTTCGGCGTAACTCTGGATTAACTCCTCTAGTACCATATTCTGTATAATCCGGACTAAGGATTATTGGAGGTTATTATAAGCCGGATTCTCCCTAACATGGTCATTTTCTCGCATATGAAAATTTGTATGAGGTGTGGACGGGGTATTTTGGCGAGAGAGATCGCTGCAAAAGGGTTGGGAGAAATAGTATAAAAGTCTCGAGAGGTTCTGGCCCTAGCACTTGGTTGGTGCGCACGTTGGTTTTCTTGTCATTTCGCAATTCGCAGAGAGAGACAAAGAAGAGAGAAACCATGAGCCACGCGTACGTTCTCGCCGACCGCACCTTCCCTCAGCTGTAGCGCGGGCTACGCCGACAAGGGTGGCGGTCTACCCACCCGCGGGGTCTGAGTGTGGCCTTCGCGTACTACAAGCCTGGCGCGACGGATGCGGGGACGGAAGGAGTCGACTACTTCGTCGGTACGTGCTGTTGAGCGGCTGAACCTATGTGGCAGCATCGTGAACCTTACCTGTTGTGTGATTGTTCCCGTGGCCCAGGGGACAAGGCTCTCCTTTCGTACGCGAGACGCGCGAGATTCCTACGTCCACCATCAGTCATGCAAGCCCCCGCCAGTAGACGAACGCCGCAGCCCACTGTGAGCGCCATGCCGACGCAGCCCCCTGTAAGCGCGAAGGCGTCTCGGCCTAAGTCTCCGACTTCAGCGGCTATTACTGACTTCGTTTGGGCTCTGGTGGCTCTTGATCCCCCCGCGACCGAGCGTTGCGGTGTTCAGGACCGTCCCCTTCTCGTCCACTGTTGAGCCCCAGACAGCTGTCACTCACAGTCCTCCGCCAGCACGTCGGTTGTCTTCGCCTATGGCTGCGGCTGCTGTCAGCCCGGATGACTCGCATATTTCGGAGGATCCGGAGCCGACGCTTATGCCAGAGGATCCAGAGTACGAGCTTCAGACGGATGACCCGGAGATGGAGGAGACCAAGGAGAGGTAGAACGTCGAGATGATCTCCGACCCTCTCGAACCGTACGACCGCGACGCCTTCATGGACGCAATCAAGGACGACGACCTCTTCGCTAATCCGCTCGCGGACGACGCCAATCTCATCGACGTTGGAAGCGATATTATCGGCAGTGACTCGGAGGAGCGGATCTAGAACGTCCTCGAGAACGGCGCGAACGCCGACGACGCAATCGACTCAGACACTGACGGCAAGGACGATGGGGAAGAGATCGTGTTCGACTTGCGCGATGAGGAGCTCCGAAGCATCGCAGATAGTAGGTGGGACGTGTTCGACGAGGACTGTGATATCGCAGTCCAGGAGACCGAGGACGGCCAACCGGCGAACACGCACCGGGACGCGGCGTCGGGCGAAGAAGACGGTTGCCAAGAGAATCCCCGCGTGTGCGTCGCTGGGTCTCGCGCAAACTGCCAGGTCGCGAGCAACACGGCCGTTGACGCCTGGAGAGTCAGAAGGGTCAGGCTACTGGGTAGTCAACCAGCACTACAAGTCGTTCCCGCATCAGGCAGCTGGGCGTCGTCTGACCTGCCGCAAGGCTCAAGACGTACCAGAGAACCACCAGTGAACGACCGTCGAGCCCGGTCGGGAAGTGCCCGGACGGGACACCCGAACCCAAGCCTCACACCCGACCCAGGATGCTCATCGCAGCAAGGACGACCCCGGATGGAGCCTAGCTTACAGTGGGATGCCGGTCAAGCCGATGCCGAGGCGGCGCCGAGCTGATACCATAAGCAGCCCGGTTGTCCGGCCGCAGTTGCAGTTGGTTGCCAGGATTACGGGCCGAGAGCGTTTACTCATATTAGGAGAATACGAACTTAATAGAATGGTCACGGTACCCTTTTGGGGACCTGGTCAGCAGGGCGGTTTTAAAGCCGCACTTAACTGGTTAGTCACGGTAATTCCCCCAAAAAAGGGTGATCCGGCTCCCAAAAATTCAGTAGCGATTTTCCCCTCAACCTTGCAAGCCATCCCGACTCCTTCTCCAGGCGGGAGAAGGAAGTCCAGTCCCGTACGATACGTTGGTGAGTGCACCAAGAGTGTCAGTGCCTGAGTAGGGTGTGCCCGGTGTGACAGCTGAAAGTCGTGAACAACCCGAACGACCAGGACAGAGAGATCCGACCCCTGTCCATGATATTGAGTGCGAGAGTGCGAGTGAAGGAAGCGACTGACCCGGGTGCGGGCGCGATTCCTAGGTACGCAAGGCATGCGAGGTGGCTCTGTGCAACTCTACGCGTCGGACGCAGCACGGGTGCACGCTCACGCGCGCGGACATCTGGCACAAGACATGGAAGAACGGCACCACCATCCCGCCAGAGTGCATGCGCATCAGGTTCTGTAAGAAGCGCACGTGCGCAGATGAGGAGTCAGACAGCGAGCAGGCTGCAATGAAGAGCGTAAAGGGAGAGTCAATATATACCTTCATGTCATGCACTTGTGTTGTTGGTGATGTTGTTGGCGTGTGTGTGTCTGTGCGTGTGAGAGCTTGAGGAAGTTTTTCCCCTATGTCTGTCAGTATGGTTTGACAAATGGGCAACATTTTCCTCAAGCTCTCGGATGTCCGGCGAGCGTGTGTCCGGCGCTTTTGGCGCGCGTTTTCGCGCACTTTTGGCATGCTCGTGTTGGCTGGCGAAAGTGCGGTCGGATCGCTTTGAAGGGGATATCAAGCCTTGTGAGTCGGCGGACCGCTTCTGCACTGAATGAGATTCTCGTTGGCCAATCAAATTTTTATATTGTGACGTGGAAGTGAAAAGATGTGTTCTTCGTCCACACTATGCACGGATTTTGAGTAGACCTTTAGCTGCTATTATTTTTCGAAGGTGGGCAGTATACTTAAATCAAGTCACTTTCGTATTCTGTATATACAGAATAAATCTTGGTACAGTACTAGAGGAGTTAAAATCCAGAGAATTATGATGTGGGACAGATGAAGAACCTACTTTTTTCAAGTGAAAACTTAACCACCCGGGTTGGCGCGGAATTCATCACTTTTGCTTCTGCAGCAAAAGCTCACCTCGACTGTTGCGCACGAGCGTCGGTCAACAACAGGACACGCAGTCTCCGACAATGGCCGCCAGCAGCTTCCGCGCGCTCTTCCAGTCGCTCTTCACAGAAGAGGAGGACGACGCCCAAAGCCGGAACCCGCATCCTAATGCGAGCCCCCCGCGCCGCCGCCTCGGCAGCAATGCGCTGCAGCCGGCGGCGGTCGCACGGCTGCTCGGGGGTCGCCGCCAGCGCCGCCAAAGCGCGTCCAGTGCCTGCAGCAGCGTCTCGAGCACCGCTAACAGCGAACTACCGTACGAGCCCCGCGCCGCCGATGGCGAGTACATCGCGAGTTTCCCAGTGCGGCCGCTCGGCATGGGACTCGTGCCCAGCACGCAGCTCTATGGCTCCTGGGAGGTGAGCTCCGTGAGCGCCGCCGTGGCCAGCGGCGAGCGCGTGCGCTACGACGACAACGCAGGTGGTGGCAACCGAACCCGCCAAGCGCTGCTGCGTGTTGCACGCGGCGACGTGATTGTGGCGCTAAACGGCAGCCGCGTGAAGGCGCAGCTGCCTCGCCAGCAGCTCGCCGCGTACCTGCAAGAGTGCGCGCTGCCGGTCGTCGTGACGCTGCGCCGCCCGGCGCTGTACGCCGCCGTGGACTCGCGCTCGCTCGCGACGGCCATGTACCCGCTCTCGATCGACTACGAGGCCGCGCAGCCATTCGCGGAGCAGAAGCGCTTCGCCGGCCGCGCGACGTCGGCGCAGTGGCAGCGCACGTTGCACCACGAGCTCGCCCAGAACGCGCGGCAGGCGAAGAGCGACCGCGCCAAGCGGCTCGCCCACACGCTTGTGAGCGGCGGCGTTCCGGATAACCAGTCGCCACGAAGTTGCAGCAGCGGTGTAGCGGAGCCGCTGGGCCAATCGCCCGCCGCGCTCTCGCCCAGGCGGTCGCCCGTCGTGTCTCCGCGGCAGCTCCGAGCGCGCGCGGCGATGGCTGGCGGCGGACAGCAGCTGCCACCGTCTTCTGCGTCACCGCAGAGCGCGTTGAGCCCGACAGCTGTGGTGCGCGACAAGCCGGTGGAGCTCTCGCCCATGGGCGAGTTTGAGCTCGTGTTCAGCGAGCACCCGCTGCACTTGGTGCTTGCGCCGTCGACGCGCATGTACGCCTCGGTGGAGATTTACAACCCCAAGACCCACGGCCCGGGCCTCCAGGTCGGCGACGTCGTCATGGCCGTGAACGGCGACGCGTCGGTCGCACGGTGGACGACGGAAGACCTCATCGACTTCCTTGCGGGCCTGTTGCCGCCCGTAGTGGTGCGCTTTCGCCGCCCGACAGCGTACCGACAGTACCTGGAGAAGTACTTCAAGACGAGCAAGGCGATCTCGTCCCGGTCAGTCGTGCACGCGATGTTCCCGCGGTCTGCTGAGTACAAGAGCACGCCGCCCAAGTCGAGCAGCGAGCGGAAGCGCCTGGCCGCCGCCACCACCACCAATAACAGCAACAGCCCGCCACTCGAGCCAGCGCGAAGTAACACAGCCAACAACAGGCCACAGGCAACTGCTGCAGCAGACTCGCCCCACGGGCGCCACGAGCACGCGCTCATGTCGCCGTCACCCGAGCTCTTGCGGCCGCACATCAGCGAGATGCGGGACTTCTCGTTCAAGATCGACGCGACCGAGCAGTTCAAGCTCTGGAACGGCGGTGGCCGCGACGGCGCGGCGCAGAGCTCGAGCGTGCTCACGGAGCGGCACGTGCGGTTCCTCTGGAGCCATCTCCCGCCGACGCTCAGCTGCAACGAGATGGAGCTCGTGTACAGCACGAGGTACCACGGTTGGAACCTCCTGAGCTTCTATGCGCGGCTACAGGGCAAGGGGCCAACGATCCTGGTTGTGCAGGACACGCGCGACAACATCTTCGGCGCGTTCTGTGCGACGTCATGGCAGGACGCGCAGGAGGTCTACGGCAACGGCCGCGCCTTTGTGTTCACGCTGCGGCCGCAGATGCATGTATACCCGTGGGCCGGTCACGAAGGCTCGTTCATGTACTCGCGGCGCGACGCGGTGTTCGTCGGCGGCGGCGCGCGGGGCATCGCGCTCTGTCTCCAGCTGGACGACATGCGCGGCTTCTCGCGCGGCTGCGAGACGTTCGAGAGCCCGCCGCTGACCGACCGCGGAGGCGACTTTGAGTGCGAGATCTGTGAGGTCTGGAGCTTCTCCGGACTGCGCATCTAAGCGGAATCCGTGCCTGAGCTTGCGGTGGATCGTGCGTTCGTCAAAGAGGAAGCACTCTTTCAACACTGGACAGACAACGCACTTCGCTTTCTCTCTCGTGCCGAACTCTCACTCGCAGGCTGTTGAACCTGCCAACAGAACGGCGTTGGAGACCTGCGGCCCGGCTGTAAGTGGTGTTGAACGAGGAGCCACAGATTGTTGGAGGCATCCACGACCTTGTTTTAACAAACTCTACCGTCAGGAGTCATCCAGGGAGGGCAGTGCTGCTGTCGAAAGACTGCGCCAAGGCTGACTCCACCGCCAGCAAAGATCGCTTCGTGCATCATGTGCGCCACAGAGGTTTGCGCGCCGCAAACATCTGTGGCGCGCGACGCTTGTGAAGCGGCAGCGGTTGCTGGCGTGGGCGGTGATAGGTCGCCTTTGAGGCGCCTGCTCGAGGTCCACCTTTCAAGAGTTGGAGCCCCAGCCTCCTTGCCTCTCACACTCAAGCACTCCACCGCGGGGGCTTCTGCTACTCTCACTTCGCTTTTGGAGCTCCAGTCCACAAGCCAGCCCAAGCCCCGCGCCGCCTCGCCTTCACGCCTCCCGCGCCTGCTCTCGACTGCCCAACCGTCATGAAGCTCTTCGTGCCGGTGCTCGCGCTCGCGCTGGTGCTGCTCGCGGCCCCAGCTGCAGCCGACACCGAGTACGTCACGTTCAACTACGACATCGCGCGCTCGTACGCGGGCACCGGCGTGTCGTTCCTCGAGGTCGACTCGAACCCGCTCCCGGGCAGCCTGCTCATGGGGATGGGGTCGTACTCGAACCCGCCGCCGCCGCCGCCGCCAGCCACGGTTCCGTGCTCGACAAGCCCGTCGACGACTGTGAGCGGTGACGTCACGGTGCTGATCGCGATCTCCAAGTGCCTCACCCCGGCGTCGGTCAAAACGATCGAGGACTGGGCAAAGGGTCTTCAGGCGAGCCAGAAGACGTTCTTCCAGCGCGGCACGACGGCGAACATCCAGTTCGCGGTCGCGTCCGTGCCGGGCTCGTGCCAGTCCCTCTCGGAGGCGGAGGCCCACGGCCAGTCGCTGCTGGCGGCCGAGGACGATGCCCAGCGGCTCGCGGGCTTTAGCAAGTTCGCGCGTGTGCTCGACGCGCTCCCGTCGTCGACACCGACCGAGACCATCACGAGCACGAACCCGAGCAAGAGTGTTACCGCGAAGGAGGTTCCGATCGCGGTCGTGAGTTTCGTGGACAGCTACTCGTCGTTCGAGACCGTGCAGCAGTACGAGCTGACGGAGAAGATCAGCACGACGTTCAACTTCCGCATCTGCGAGAAGGGCGAGAACTGCGACACCAAATTCGAGAACTGCATCAACCTCGACACCGCGGTCGACGTGTTCATGTACAGCCCGTTCAAGGTTACGAGCACGTTCAACTGCGCGAGCCTCACGGGTGGCATCCCCGTCACGTACGTGGACAACACGAACGCGCGGCAGTGCGCGTGCACGTGCCCGACCGGCACGGTCATGTCCGCGGACAAGACCAAGTGCACGACCGTGGCGCCGGAGACGTGCAAGTGCGTGTGGGCGAGCGCGCCAAACGGCGGGTACACGAAGGAGATCAAGTCGTGCCTGACCAAGTGCGAGTTCACGAGCATCGCGACGGGCTGGAACATCCCCGTGCCGGTCCCGATCGACAACTACGTCGCCAAGGACCGCGTGAACCGGAACGACGCGCCCGGGTACCTGTCGCTCAAGGACGGGCCGCACATCGACCTCGCGACCGTGCGCATCGGCGACCCGGTGTACAACATCGACGGTGCAACAGGGCTGCCGTACTCGCTCCCGAACGCGATGACGCCGTCTCTCGAGGCCAAGCTGGTGCGCGTCGTGGAGGCGAGCGCCCCGACCGTGGTGCCAACGCCGTACTCGTGGAAAGAGTACCAAAGCAACCGCGCCGACAAGGTCGACAAGTTCAAGTACACGGCGTACGGTAAGTACAAGCTCGCGCTGGCGGCGAACGACTACAATGCGTCGGCGACGTGCGAGGGCTGCATCGCGATCGTGGACAAGTTCCGTCCGCAGGCGACGACGACGTGCCCCAAGATCATCTGCGACAAGTCAACGTCGGACTGCACGGACGACGAGGGCGTCGTGGAGCTCACGAGCGCCAACGTCGCGCGCGTGGAGACGCAGATCAAGAAGTTCTTTGAGTACCAGGACCTGGCCGACAACGACGCGTGCAGCACCTCCACGCGGTGCGACGACGACAAGATCAAGCGCAAGAACTTCCTCGAGGCGAGCTACAGCGGCTACGGCGCAAACTATCGCACGGACGGCGCCGCGTTCTACTCGGTGAACGCGATCAAGGCGGATTTTGCGAGCAAGGTTGGGGGCAAGGTGCTCTCGACCGACCTCGTGAGCAAGGAGACCCCGGTCGAGTACGGCAAGTGCACGCGGTGCATCGACCTGTCGACCGAGCTGCGGGAGAAGTGGACGGACTTCAAGTGCGGCCGCGACTACGACGTGGAGCGGTGCGAGGGCAAGGGCGGCGAGTGCTGCGGCGTCAAGCAGTGCGTCGTGGCGTTCGGCGACACGATCGCGGTGGCGAGCGCCAAGATCAACGACAACACGGTCACAAGCACGCGCGCGGTGCTTGCGGAGCTCGCGCAGCAGGGCTACAATGCGGAGACGCAGATCCACGTCGCGCTCCAGTGCACCAAGTTCAAGGATTTGGCGTACGCGAGCGCGGACGCGGACGAGAAGTGCTCGTACAAGGCCAAGATCTCGGACCTAATCGACGTCAAGGCGGAGAAGAACACGGCGTCGATCTTCACGGACAGCGACGCGACCAAGTACGTGAGCTGGCGCTACCGGATCGACACGCAAAGCTGGAAGGAGTGGGACAAGTGCGACGAGTACACGTTCGACAAGGCCGAGACGAAGGTGACGATCGAGGCGTGGACCAAGTGCGGCATCGTGCGCAAGTTCTACTTCTACGTCGACCTGCACCTGAACTCGCCCGTGGCCGTGTGCGACAACTTCCGCAGCATGTGGTACCAGACGACGAACGCCAAGCTCGCGGCGCCGAACGACCTGTGCACGTACCCGCGTAGCGACTTTGCCGAGCTCACGTTCGACTACCACGCGAACATCGGGCTCCAGTACTCGCCCGACCGGCTCACGATGAACGTCTCGAACGTCGTCTGTCGCCTCAACTACGTCGGGCTTACGGGCGCGCCGGCGACGATCGTCGACACGACCAAGATCTCGCCCGAGATTGTCACGCGCTTCGCCGTGCTGGCGCAGCGCGCGGCGCGGACCGCGGCGCTCACGCCGATCCACGTCACGTGCGACTTTACGTACAAGCGCTACAACACACAAGAGCCGCTCAAGCAGACATGCAACCAGGACTTCTTCCTCACGGACTGCTCGGGCCCGGAGATCGACCGGCCGTGTCCGCTCGACAACAAGGACTGCCCCGCGGACAAGTGCATCGGCAACGCCAACCCGGCGCCGTACGAGGCGTGCGGCGGTAACATCGTGTCGGCGAGCGGCCAGGCCACCGTGATCACGCGCGCGGTGGACAAGACGTGCTGCGAGTTCTGCCCCGAGAACTACGTGACCACGTGCAAGACGATCGCGCAGCTGCCGACCGGAGAGAACGACATCAAGCGCTGCGAGCCGGCGCCCAAGACCAGTGGCGGCCCGAGCCTCCTCGCGGCGACCTCCCAGACGTCGTCCGGGACACTCGCGAGCGCCGACAAGAGCGTGTCCGGCGGTGCCGCGACGGTGCTACTCAGCGCGAGCGCGATGGTGGCGCTCGTGGCGCTCGTGGTCGTGAAGCGCCGCCGCAACAGCGCGGCCGCCGCACCTGCCGCAAAGGACATGATGGAGGACGCATACTACCCGCTGCTCAACTAGGGTGAGCGTGTGAGTCGCCAAGGTCACGAGCGAGAGGCGGTCGGGGTCGCACCGTTCGTCTCGCCCACGGGATCGTCACCAGCGCTGCATGTTGCGGCAGCACGCCAGACAGCGAGTGAGTGAGGGAGTCCATCAGCTCGCGGTGGAGCTCTCTGTTGTGCTGCGTGCATTGCCCCTGCTGTTGCGGAGTGCCTGCCTCCACCCTGGCAGGTCGACGACGCATACGTTGAAAGCATTTCGTTCATCTCTTGCCGCTCTCTCTCTCTCTTTTGCGTCGCTTTCGTTGGTGTCTGTATCGATCTCGTAGCCATTGCGAGAGCAGCAGCAGACAAGGAAGGAGGGTCTGTGAGAGGGAAGCAGCGAGAATCAGCCGATGCCAATGCCGCCGATGGTCACTGTGGTGATCACCACGAATGTCGCGAGCGAGAATGCGGATATTAACGGACAGGTGCCAGCGTCAGCGTTACACGTGGCCGTCAGTTCGAGAGTCTTGGCGCGGCGATGGATCGAAGCGATGAAGCGCGGCTGCGTGTTGCTTGTCGTGCTCGATGGCTCGGCAACAGCGGTGTCGACACGTGATACACTCAGGTGGACAACAGTAAGTGGGGACCCTTCGGATTCAGTTATGATTTCCGGAATTCAAGAGATTATTTTCTCCCAAAACATTATACCGATGCATCGCTTGAAGAATTTGATGATCCCGCATTCCTCTTGTCAAACAAATCAAAGGCGGTCACATGTCATAAGCGGCTTGTCCTGATTTAAGCTGCTAAAATGTTCATGATAGAATATATTCCTTGACACCACTAGTATCACGATTATACTCATGCATTTTGGCTCGCACTTCAAATTTATCACCGCTTCTCATAGGCGGTGGTATATATTATCAGAGGTAATTAATATTTTTATCTTCACCTTATTGTCGCGGTTGGTATGAGGAATACGGTAATCGAGAAACCAATAGCAACGCCTCCCCAAACTGCATGATCAACGAAAATAGAATCTTGTAAATTTACATACCGTATTTCTCATGTCAAAGGCAGTAACATGTCATAAGCGGCTTGTCCTGATTTAAGCTGGTAAAATGTTCGTGATAAAAATATATTCCTTGATACCAATGGTATCACGGTATTGTATTCATGCATTTTGGGTCGCACCTCAAAATCTTATCATTCATGCCACAGACGGCGGTATATAATATCATAGGTAATTGGTATTTTTATCTGCACACTGAATCCGCCATTGACATGAGGAATATGGTAGTCTTTACATATTGTTTCATAGCAGACATTTCCAAAAAAGCGTCACGAGAGGTGGTCCCACTATCTCGGTTTTTTACAGTACCGTTTTCCTCATGTCATTGGCGACTTGTCCTGATTTTAGTTGAAAAATTGTTCATGATAGAAATATATTCCTTGATACCATTAATATCACAATATTATACTCATGCATTTTGGCTCGCACTTCGAAATCTTATCACCTTTTGTCGTAGGCGGTAGTATTGATTATCATAGGGAGTTGTATTTTTATCTACACATTGGGGCCGCTATTGACATGAGGAATACAGTACTTCGCGTATGCAGGTGCCAGATCAAGAGTCCCTGTGCACTTGAGGAATAATTCGTGGGGTTTTGGCGACCAGTTGAACAAAGACCAGCATACGTCAGGTCACGCTGCTCAGTCACCTCCCCTGTAAGGAAGGTGCAGGGTCCAAACACGAAAATAGCGAAGGGAATATTCCCGAAAGTTACTCAAATGAACATTCGCGCGCAAAAGGTGACTCTAAATAATTATTATAGAAGCGCACTTAACAGAACCAGGATGGGTGTTGATAAAGGCAGCCCCCCCCCCCCTCCTTCCCGTATTCAACATGTCAATGGTGACCCCAATGTGCAGATAAAAATACTAAATACCTCTTATAATCGATACTACCGCCTTTGACAAGAAGTAATCAACTTCTGAAGTGCTAGCCAAACTGCATGGGTAAAATATCGCGATACCAATGGCGCCAAGGAGTGTATTTTCACCATGAACATTTTTCAGGTAAAATCAGGGCAAGCCGCCTATGACACGGGACTGCCTTTGACATGAGGAATACGGTATCAAGTATTAATGTTGCGGGAAATAGCAAAAGAAAATGCAAATAAATGCATCTTGAAAAGAAGATAGCGTTCAAAGCGCGTAGTGTACGCCCCACGAGACACCAGCCGCCGCGAGGAGATGCACAGAAAGAAGCAGAGCGCATTAACGTGGGCAGGTTAACGAGCCGAAAGGGAAGCGCTATAACGCAATATGTTTTCCCTTCACCTATAAAGGGTAACCCCTCCTCTATTTCACATTTGTATACATTATACGCTGTATGAAAACCGGGAGTGTATAAACTCGTCACATAGACTGACCAAATAAACACAAATAATTGATGTACTCAGGGGGAGCCTTTGGATCTTGTCAAATCACCATCGACAACGGGGGCATTTTTCATATCTTCCGATTAGATGCTGTCAACTCAACATATAGCGGTTACAACAATAAACCGTCATGAGAAATTAAAACGACAAACAACAAACAACAAAAAACAAAAAAACATAAAACAAAACATAAAAACAAAAAAACAATTTAAACATTCGAAAATAAACAGAAACAAATGCAATAGTATCAACAATCACAATTTATCAACGAGTCTCTAAGTCAACAGGCCAGACGCATCCAGCCCCCAAAACGGAGATAGTCAATACGAGTCAAATGACCCAAAGATTACTGTACATGAATGCATGTACCGCTGCAAGCAACACATCAACATTTTTTGTTCGCAAACACTGGTGTGAAGTCTGCTCACCTTTATTCAGATTTATCCGATATTGTAAAATAATCGACTAAATTACGTGTCTGTGAAGGCAGCATGTGCAGCCATTAATTTCTCTTTGCGCAACTATCATATCTAATCACACTATTAATTATGAAGAGTAACGGATGAGCCTAGTCACGTAAGTGCGGCCTTTTGGTTACCAACCTGTGGGAAAATGCTCAAAGTAAGCTGACGTCTCACTTTCGCTATTGAGAAGTTAAAGCAGAATGCTTTTTGCTTAACGTTTGTATGCAATACATCGTGGTGAACAAAAAGTGTCTGCAAACCTCGCAATTTCACTCATAGTAGAACCAAGACATTCAAAATTGACTCAGAGATGGGCAAATTGTATGTGTCGTTTTTGGTCATCTTTTATGATCGCAACCAGCAAATGTCGCCACATGGCGGTTTGATTGGCTGTCTTTTGTAAACGACGGGGATACCACTCCGTTCCAAAATAATTAATATGTTTTGGGTTTTGCTGCGGGTGTTATCTATATTATGTCAATTGGACCACAAGAAACTGCATTCTGATCATATGACCACGCTCGCTTGAAACGTGTCCAGTCAAGTACTGTAGGCTGCATTCCGATAGGTAGAGTACGGTCTCATATCAATAGCTGCCCTAATGTGTAGATAAAATATCAATTTCCTATGATAATCTATATCACCGCCTATGGATGAATATGATGACTATTCCGACAAACAGGAATTTGATTTGATCTTTCTACAGATAATTTTGGCCAATAAAATAACTGTTTCTAGCGATTGACCAATAAGATACGTTTTAAAGCATGCTGGGGTTGTGTTTGAACCAATGTAAAAGAGGGGGGGGGGGTAGGTATTCTTCTTCCGACACGGGTTCCGACATCAAATGTCGGAACCAAATCCAAAATATATTTACACTCTTACAAAAGTCAAGTAGTTCGCATGTTTTGGTTATATTTGAGAACACTCCGACAACCTCTTTCAACTCTGCCAATTCCTCTTTTTTCACTATACGTGTCCACACATCTGCTCGTACAACGCAATTCACCGCCACGCCGCCACACCACCATGAGCCTCAACGTCCTCGTCCCCGCCAACTCTAAGTCAGCGATGTCAACAGCGATCAAT
>SMMQ01001654.1:8648-18945 GCA_008271595.1 [Pythium] brassicae (nom. inval.) | reverse complement strand
TTCAGCGGCCGCAGCTTCCGCCCCGAGGAAGCGGTCGTAGTCGGCGCCGCCGAGTTCGGACGCCGTCTCGCGTCCGAGTGACGACTGAACGCTGTATGTGTGAGAGAAAGAGGAAGAGAGAGAGAGAGAGAGAGAGAGCGGGTGATACACCAAGCGCAGGGGTGGCCACAATGGCACACTCGGTAGAGACTTCCGAGGGAGATCAACACGTTCTATTGCGATCGCACCACAACGCACGGCGGAGTCAGTTCGCCGCCTTCACTGCTTTCTTGGTCATCATGCAGTGCTTGACGCCCTCTTCCAGGTAAATCTCGTCGCTCGCGCACGCGTAGCCGCATCGCTCGTAGAACCCTTTCTTGTCGTACTGCGCCGAGAGCGCGTAGAGCTCAATACCGTCGTCCACGACCGCCTGCTCGACCGCACTCATGAGCGCCACGCCGTACTGCTTGCCTCGGCACTCGGCGAGTACGGCGACGCGGCCGATCTTCGCCTTGCGCTCCGCCGGGTACATGAGCACGCGCGCGACGGCCACGTACTTGTCCTGCTCGACGTCCTTGCCGATGAAATGGTACGTCGAGTCCTTGGCGTCGTACTCGTCGACTTCGATGTCGCCGTCGAACCCTTGCTCCTCGATGAACACCCGCCAGCGCAGCGCCTTGGCGATCTCGAGCTCCTCGGTGGTGGTTACGCGCTTCACGATGAGGGTCATTGGAGCAGTAGCGAGGAGTGAAGGCGTGGCGCTGGGGGTTGTTTGAGTTCAAGCTGGTGAGTCGCGAAGTGATTGCGAATTCGGAGCTTGAAAAGGCTTCATTTGTGTCGACTTTTTGGAAAGTCGACCAACATCTCATCCATTCACTTTGATGCGATGATCTCTCCTCGATCCAGAATGTCGTGATACATTCATTCATTCATTCATTCATCTCCGCGTCGTACTCCCAGGTCAGGTCCACATTCATCCGAACTCAGAGCTTCCAGGAGCAGCTTCAGCAGCATGCTCGAAGGCACACGTCGTCACTTAACTGCTGCTGTTGAACAGACATGATTCCGGCATTTCCATAACAACCGACCTGTGTAAGGCTGGAAGATCGAGAAGCGTCGACAACGGATCCTCTCAATGTTCAATGAGGTGTATCGTTCTTCATCCACTCGAACTGGAAGGTCAAGTCGGATCCTGAAGCCATGAAGCGCATTCAAACAGGAACCATGACGATACGAGTCAGCCGCACACCCGTCGAGCTCCAACCCCGCAACACAAAGTCCGCGTAGCGTACCATTGTGCATCAGCAGGAACTGGAACGTGATCAAAACGCACGCTGCGAAGTATGTTTGAAAGAGCTGCCACTCGCTCTCCAGAGTGAACGCGAGCTGCCGGAGTAGCGAGATGCCGAAGATGCGCTGCAACATGCGGTGCACCCACACGAGACTCGCCAGCTCCATCAGCGCGTACACCAAGATGTTGGGCACGACAGTGTGCAGTCTGTTGATAGGCATGTGGCGCATGTCTTGGTAGTACTGCGCGTTCGGGAGGTGGAAGAGCACGGAGATGTAGAGCGCGTAGAAGACGGGGACGGCGGTCTCGATGTACTCGATCACAGCGATGCTCTCGCACTCGTGCAGTAGTCGCATGGCCTCTCGTACGAGGGTGTGTGTTCGGTCTTGATCCTCACTGGTGTTGTTGTCTTTGTGATTGTTATCCGCGTGGTTGCTGTCGTTGCCACTGAAGATGGTACCGCTTCTACTCTCGAACAACTTGCTCGAGATGTGTGTCACCGGCACCGGTTGGTCAAATGCCGGAGGCTCCGGCGGAGCAAACCCCAGTGGTCCCAACGGAGCAACCGCGTTGCGAGAGATGAGCTGTCGAGGTGACGACGGAGTCTGCACGTGTTCTTCGTCCGCGATGGTCGCTTGGCTGGCCGATTGGCTGATGATTCGAAGATCGGAGCGCGCTTGATCGGCCAGAACGTATCGGTTCGTCGATGTGAACCGCAGTGAGTGTGACTCGAGGCGCTTGATGTTCGCGAGGAGGAAGGTAAAGAAAATTGAGCTGAGTTCTTGGACTGGCGTGGCTTCGGGTGGTCGGGGTTGCTGCTGCTGCTTTGTCGGGATGACTTTGGTCTCTGCAACTTTGGTCTTTGCAAATCCGTCTCTGCTGCTGTCGCTGGACTCAGTCACACCAGCAGCGAACATCAGTCGCATCGCGTCCGTGCGTTGTGCGATTTTGTAGATAGACCGCAAGTTGATGGCGGTGTCGATGGCGATGACACCGAGACCGACTAGGATCGAGCCGGTGGACTGCATGCATTTGGTTGTGTACAGCGCGTCGAAGATGTCGATACTCGACTGAACCGCAAGCAGGTGATCGTCACCACTCCTGTTGTGCAACTTGGAGACGAGAGCTTTGAAAGAGTATTTGAGAATCGGCAGGAGCAGCACGAAGGCGAGCTGAGCCGGTTCGTTAAGCTTGAGAAAGATGGCGTTGTAGCCTGCGTACACGACCACCGTGCTCGACTGGATTCCGACGCCTCGAGTCACGCGCAGGAACGCCAGAAGCACCCCACGATCTTGGCTGCCGTGCGTGAGGATTGTTAGCAGGCTCACGGAGATCACGAACGGAGCACAGCCGAGCGCCATCGTGTATGGCACTGGGAACGTCCAAAGCGAAGCCAGGAGCACGAGCGAGCCGGTGTATCCGATGGCAGTCCCGATAACGATGATGGCAGTCCGCTTCAATGAGAGCTGAAGAGCTGGCACTAGTACTTGCGCATGGCCTGTGCAACTTGCTGCTGCAACTATTGCAGTCATGAACAAGCGGATCCAGAACGAGCTGTTCGCGCGCCAGCCGCGACTCGGATCCTGGAGTGGGATCACGTCGATCAGGAAGAGCGTAAGGAACGCGGGACTCAGGCTCAGGATCAGCACGAGGCCCACGCGCAGCGTCGACGTGCGTTCCGAGTACTGGCGGAAGGCAAGCATGCGCTCGACCGAGTACTCGTTGAGACGCTCTTGGTCCGTCGAGCGCGGCGCCTCGGTCATCTCGACTCGGGTCGCTCGCCTTGCGTTTTGCTCTCTCATGAACACGAACACGAATCGCGAATTACTTTACAACCGCTTTCTATTCCTGGAGGCTCTTGCCCGATCTGGAAGCGACAACGTGCAACGTCGCAGCAGCGTCGCAGTCCAAACACGATCTCGAGCACTTTGAGTGTGCAAAGTTGTTGCGCGCAGGACAACGAAGAGCGTCATCCGGGATCACGAGAGCTCAGAGCCGCGTCGAAATGCGAGTTGTGAGCACCCCCTGAAACCCTGTGGAATGGAAGTCGTGGACCGCACTGTGTGTCCTGCAACCCTCGGCGCTGCTGTGAGCACTTGTGGCAAGAAGATATCAATCGATGGCTTCCTCATACATATCGCGCGCTTGGGATTGCGACCAAACACCATGGTTGGCCGACTGAGAGAGCGCAGCGCGAGGGAGACCAACACGCTCTCTTGCGACCGCACCTCACACGGGCAGATGCTGGCGCTTGTCATTGGTGCAGTCCGAGTAACTATCGAGAGCGACCTGTCGAGAGTCGCAGGTCGAGCGCGCTGATGACCTTCGTGGTGTTTGCGAGTGTCGCGTGCGGCTGCTGCTTGGCGAGCGGATATCTCGACTGGTGCAGCGGAGGCAGCTTGTCCACACTGTCACGCCCAGCGTGCGCGAACCCCGACGCGTTGTGCTGGTCGAGACGACTGAGACTCTTGCATCCGCTCATCCGCTGCGCATCCGGGATCCCTCGTCTCGACGCACGTTCGGGGACTCGACGTGCTACTGGGTGCTCGAGTCCGTGCTCCAGCTCGGCTTCGTGGTCAAAGCGCTCGAAGACCTGCTCGAGTCTGGACGCAGACTGGTGCTGGTGCTGATACTGGTGCTGCTCACTCAGCGACTGGCAGATCTCGCGGACCTTGCGGCGCCGCGTCACTTTTGAGATCTGCTCCGTCAGGTAGCGGTTCCGGTCAGCGTCGCGCGCGAGCTGCTTGTTGCTGCAGGCGGCACCTTTCGCGAGCTGCAGTCGCTGGGACATCTTCGCGTTCTCTTCGCCGATCCGGAGCTGCTCGCGCCGCCGGAGCGCGGCGTTCGAGTGCCGCGGGGCGTTCAGCACCTCCTCCGGCAGGTGCGACACGTCGAACTGCTTCGGCACGTGGCACTGGTGGATCTTCTCGAGCCGCGAGAGCAGGAGCATGTTGTGGCGCTCGATCGCGTCGCGTCGATCTAGCCAAGCAGACAAGCAGGCAGTGCTCGATGAATGCGACGTGCAGAGGACAGGACACCACGCGCGGCAACAACAACTCTTTCAAACTCGGCCACCAACGGACTCCAGCGTTGTTAGTTAGATACCTTGCTCCTGCTGCAGACGCTTGGCGTTGTTGATCGCAATGTCGTCGTCGCTGGCCGAGATGTCTCGCGGCCGGATCGTGGACTGTGCGTTGCGCACGCGGTCCTCGTTGCGCAGGCGCTGCTGCTCGTGGAACGTGGCGATGAGCACGTTATCGTCGCCGAACTGGTACTCGGCGAGGAACGCGAGCCCCGAGCGCTTCGGGCTCTTCATCGCGCTTTCGTCGCTGGCTGTCGACTTTGTCGCCAACCCCATCATCATTTCTCTTAAGCATCTTATCCCGTCTTTTTCAGCCTTCTTGAAGGGGTTTTATATGCGGGGGATCGATCCTGTTTCGACTCGTGACAGCACCAACTGTTGATATCCCTCACTACTCGCGCTTCCGGCGCTTGCGTTCAGAGGCGTCCAGCGACTCGGGGTCCTCTAGCAAATGACGCGTGCTCGGAGACGCCTCCATGAGGTCGAGCCGCTCGTCCGCCGGGATGAACGCGTATATCGCGCTCCCCATCATTGACGTCTTGGAGCGCTTCCAGACCGTGAGCGTGTCGATACTTGAATGCCACGACGGCAGCGGCACCTGCAGCACCTTGTGGTACACAGAAGCAAGGTGCTCCTGGAACTCCTTCGCAGATGTGCGGCCCCTACGCACGCGCCAAGAGCCCCGTGGTCAGCATCGAATCCCATACCAAACGACGGCACTGCGCCAGTAGTAGCGACGTACCAAGCGCTGGGGAGGCAGAGCGTCTGTCCAAAGAGCTCGCCGACGTGGATCACAGTGTCGCCCGTGTAGTTGTAGAGGCTCTGGAGCGCCATGGACTCGTCGCTGTCCTCAAAGTCGTCAGGGTAGCACAAGAAGAGCGTGCGGTCCGAGTGCCGGCGGAGGTCCTGTTCACAACACCACACACCCCACACGCAGCAGCGGTGAGCTTTCAATGGCATTAACCAGCCCTCTCAGTCAACACACACGCACCTTCGGTGTCCCCTTGAGCACGTTCGTCCAGTAGATCTGCTCCACCTCCACCTCTTCGTCCTCGTCTTCTTCCACAAAGTCGTCGTCGCTGGCGCCACTGTCGCTGTGTGTGTCGTTAGCCACTGCAACTTCGTCACCGCTCTCGTCATGCTGATCTGCAGACTCCTCGCTCTTGTCGTCGGCTTCGTCGCCACGTCCTTCGGTCTCGTCCTGCTGATCAGGCGACTGCTGCTGCGCATCGCCGTCGCCCGAGTCAGCGCTCGACCTTCCTTGCTCTTCGTCGCCTTGGCGTGCGAGCTCTTCCCCTTCGTCGTCGTCAGCGACGTGGAGGTCGTAGCAGATGATGTCGACGCCGCGGAGCTGCAGCAGTTTGCCCCAGTATCCGTTTCCAGCACCCATCTCCACGATCTGCACACCGTGTGTGGCGGTCAGAACTGCTGTTAGTGGCGCTTGTCAACAGCTTCATATCGCGAGAAGTCAGGAGCAGCTGGTCGGTCGCCGACCCACCGGTCCGTAGTGCTTGATGATTCGCAGCGCTCGCTCGTCCGGGATCGCCCACGAGTATTTCTGCAAACCACCCCCGACAGCAAGAGCTCGGGTCACACATGAGGCACTTGGTCTACTGCAGACAATCACTCCCCACTACTCGGCACACAAGGACTGGGAACGCACCATCGCAACGCTCACGTCCAGAGCCGCGTAGATCTTCGCGCGGGTCTTCTCCTTGATCGTCGGATCGAAGATGTCGATGAGCTCCCGCTCATGGGACGCACAGAACGCGCGATAGAAGTCCAGGTACGGATTGCTCGCTGCCGTGAGCTCCAGCACCTCCTGGTGCGCGTCCGGCACTCGCCCAGCGGCATCGACCCCGCCGCCATCGGAACTGCTCATGATCAGTTCAACTCGAGCTCGACTTTGAAATGGTCGGCATTAAAAGAGACAAAATCGACAAAATCGACAAAATCGACAAAACCGACAAAATCGACAAAATTAGTGGTCAAAATCGATTGTGACAATTTTACACGAGGAAGAACCAGCCAACGAACAACGAGTGTAGCCATGTTCGAAACGATGATGGACCAAGCAAGACAAGATTGCTGCTTCAGGAGGCTCTTGCCAAAACTGATGGCTGGCGTCAGGCTCCGCTCGCAGGCGCTATGCCGACAGCAGCGGACGCGCCTCGGCGGTCGTGTACTTGGACGGCGGCGACGCGCTCATGAAGCTGCACGACGAGAGCGAGCGGTAGCGCGAGTGCACGCGTGTGCCGCAGAAGAAGACCACGAGTAGCAGCACCGCGAGGCAGACGCCGAACGACGTGAACGTGCTGAAGAGGTTCATGCCCGTCGGGAGCGTGCCGCCCACGAGCGACACGGTGCCGACGAGGACCGCGTAGGGCAGGATGCTGCGCACGTGGCTCTGCAGCGAGATGTGCGCTGCGAGCGACGCCAGGATCGATGTGTCCGCGATCGGCGAGCAGATGTTGCCAAACACCGACGAGCCGAGGATGCTCCCGAAGCACTGCAGCAAATTGTTGGCGTCGCCGCCGCTGATCGAGAACGACAGCGGCGCGATGATCGGGAACATGATCGCCATCGTGCCGAACGAGCTCCCTGTCGCGAACGACACGACGAAGCAGAGCGCTGACGCGATCGCGGGCAAGAACGCCTTGGGGATCGCGTCCCCGACGGCGGTCGCGATGAACTGCGCGACGTTCACCTCGGCGATCACCGTGCCGAGCGCCCACGCGAGCACGAGCACGAGCGTCGGGTCGAGCACATCCTTCACGCCCTCGATCCACGCCTTGGTCGCCTCGTCGAGCGTCACGATGCGCTGCGCGAGCAGCAGCACGACCGCGAGCACCCAGCCGGCGGCCGACGCGCGGATGAGCGCCGCCACTGAGTCGCAGTGGCTCAGCGCGTCGAAGATCCCAAAGTCCCCGTCCGGGCTCGCCGCGTACAGCCGGGTGTAGCCGTCGAAGATCATGCCGCCGAACGTCAGCGCGATGATCGCCACGAACGGCACGACCGCGTTCTGCCAGCGCAGCGGCTTGCGCGTGTCCGGCTCGAGCGGCCCGAGCTCAGGCGTCGGGCTCGCGCACGGCCCGAGGTCGACGGGCGTCATATACCCGGTCTGGATCGGCGACGCCGCCGCGTCTTTCTCGTACTGGACCATCGGCCCAAAGTCCTTCTCGCAGATGATCGTGATGAAGATGAACGCGATGAAGAGGATCGGGAAGAAGCGGTAGTGCAGGCACGAGAGGCACGTCACGAACGGGTCCCAGTCGAGCTGCAGGTCGCGCAGCTGCGCCGACACGTAGCCGATCTCGACGCCGATCCAGGAGCTCACCGGCGCTAAAGTCGACATAAGTACATATCTCCGGTTAAGTACGTCGACAGACTCTGGTTAGGTACGAACCCCACACCTCGAAACGCACGCACGCACCCATGGACGGCAGGCAGACGCCAATGACGTGGATGATGGCCGCAAACTTCTCGCGGCTCACGCCCGTCTGGCTCAGCACCTGGCGCAGCGAGTTGCCGATGATGAGGATGCACGAGTAGTCGTCAAAGAAGATGAGGAGGCAGAGGAGCCACGTCGAGAGCTGCATGCGCAGCGCCGACGTCATGTACTCCTTCGCGAGCAGCGCGAGGCCGTGGCCGCCGCCGCCCTTCTGCACCACGCCGATCGTGCCGCCGAGCACGAGCGTGAAGAGCAGCACGCCCGCGTGGCCGTCGTCCACGAACGCGTTCACCCAGTACTGGTCGAATGTGCGCAGAAAGCCCGTGAACGGGTCGCCCTGCGCCACGATCGTCGCGCCGCACCAGACGCCGGCGAGCAGCGCCACGAGCACCTGGCTCAGCAGCGCCGACATGAGCAGCGTCACCAGCGGCGGCAGCAGCGAGAGCCACGCGGGCGTGACGAACACGTCGCTCGTCGCCGACAGGCTCCAGAGCACCGTGGCGGTCGCTGTCGCAGTCGCCGTCCCGTTGGCGCCTGCAGCGGGCTCCGGCAGCTCGCTCACCGTGGTCGTGAGCTGCTGGGCGCCGTAGGCCGACAGCTGCAGCTTCTTCACGACCTCGGCGAAGCGCGAGTTGAAGCTGCCGTCCGCGGCGGTCGTCTCGAAGGTTCCGTTGCGCAGCAGCGCGCCGCTTGCGTCCTCGACGCGGAACGCCAGGCGCCGCGGGTACACCGAGCCTGTGCGCAGGAGGCGTGCGATTGCGTCACGTCTTCTGTTGTTGCACGCCCACCCAGCTGATCACGTACGGACGCACGCAAGCAGCGCACGTACCGTTCGTGAGCTCTGGGAGTGCGATCGTGACCGCGAACGGCACTTGCTGGAGGATGACGGTGGGGGTCTGTGGCACTCGGGCGTCAGTGTGTGCCGCCACTCACTAGAGCTGGTGAGAGCGCAACACGTACGAGCAGCTGCAAAGTGGCGGCCGAGGCCTCCGAGAGCACCAAGAGCGCGAGCGCCAATGCGAGCACCGGACGACGCGCCATCGCGAGCCTCGAAGTGGCGGTTGTGCTGTGTGGCCAGGAGGACTTGAGTGGCCGGCGGCGAGAGCGGAACTGACGTCTTTCTGTTTCAAAGAAATCAGGAGGCACATGATATTCTCGCACTGATCTTGTTTTATGTATGTGGCATGGGATTCATTCGAGATTTGGAAGCGGACGGTCTCAGACCTGTTCGCGATGACAATGGATCGGAACCAGGACGCTGGCGTCGAGTGCGTGGCGATTGCCCCCAGCCAGTCACATAACGCAGATGCAGACGCGGACTTGGACGGCACATCGTTCACGACCTTCGAGGGTCCTTCTTATAGCATAACATTACGTAGTCACTTCGAGGCGCACTGGCACAAAGGCGCCCGGAGTCGCTCAGGCCGCGAGCGCGCGCGAGCGGAACACGGACGCCGGGCGCCGCAGTACCGGCAGGATGCTCGTCCAGCGGAACATTTGCGAGAGGATGCACGTGGAGAACCAGACGGTCACGAGCACGCACACGGACGCCTCCGAGCTGAAGAACTCGAAGAGCTGCGTCTTGCCGTACAGCGGCGCCGTCAGCTGCCCAAACACGCTGATGATGAACCTGCAGATCGACGACGCCCCGCGGTGGCGGCAGTAGCCATCAGTTCAGCACCACCGAGCACCTCAATAGAGACCTCCCCCTCCCAAGTCGCCAGCCCAGTCGAGACGTACAGCTTGTGCGTGGCGTGGTACACGACGCTGGGCCAGATGATGCACGTCGAGGTGCCCTGGATCCAGCACATGGTGATGCGCGCGCCGACGAGCAGCAGCGTGAACGCTGCGAGCACGTACGCGAGGTGGAACTCGCGCGTCTCCACGACCGCGTAGCCCGAGCCCGGCGGCACCATGTCGAACGCGTCGACGACGATCATCGGCCAGTGCCACAGGGCCCAGATGAGCCCCGTCATGGCCGACGCCAGGATCGGGCTGTGGCTGAACACGATCTCGAGCGCTGCGCAGCGGCGACACGGCGTCAGCAAGGCACGCGTGCATCGCTGGAGGACCTGAAAGCTCCGTACCTGGGAACAGCGTGCCGCTCCATCCGATCTCCTGCACGACCGCGTAGAGGAACCAGCTGCAGCCTGCGAGCGGTCAGTCCAGGCAGCAAGCGTGTGAGGAGCGAGTCTCAAGCCACTCTCTCAAGCCACGCACAGACACAGACACGCACCGACGGGACGCAGGTCCATCGCCAACCCGAGGTCGTAGCGCTTGGGCGGCAGCGGGTCCCAGAATATGCCGAGGATGCTGATGTAAAAGACGTAGAAGACGAGCCCTGAGTCGAGCGCGTCGACGTCGTTGAAGCTGAACACCATCTCGAGCTTCTGCACGAACACGCGGTTGAACTGCGACCCGCCCCCCGTGTGTGAGTGGCTCTTGTGTGGTGTCCGTCCCCCCCCCCCCCCCCCCCCCCCCCCCCCCCCCCCCC
>SMMQ01000193.1:4171-17144 GCA_008271595.1 [Pythium] brassicae (nom. inval.) | reverse complement strand
ACCTTTGTTGGCGGTGCTTTCCCGGTTGTTGCGGATATCGTGGGGGCCGAAAGTGAGTACGTCTGCGGCATCGGCACCGTAGCAGTCGGTGACGCGACCTTAGAGGTGACGGCGATCGCTTTGGGCTGAACCCGCGCCGTGGCTTGGTGCTGGAACACATTCACCATCGTGTAGCAGCAGCCACCAGCCGCAGCGTTGAGGAGCCTGAGGGAATGAGAAATGTGGAGTCGTGGTCGTTGCCTCGGGACGAAAGCCATTCTTGTCCAAGCCGCGCGTCAGATCGCAAGGCTGGCCCAATCTGCGCTCATGGCTCGGACAAGACCCGTCTCCCAGTTGTGTCGTGGTTCGCTTTATCTGTTCGTCTTGTACGCCGGAGTTCAGTGCTGGAATTCGACAGTAAGCGCGCCGACAGACCTCGAGCAATCGGAGAGGATCCCTGTGCCCTTCGCTCGCAATGCGATGACACAGTTTAGGTAGCGGAAGCCAAGTCCCGCAGCTTTTATGTCAACGTGTCCTTCTCAGCACCCCTCGGGGCCTTGTACGCGACTCGGGACGGGACTCACCCTCGTCGTGTTGAGCGTCGTAACGTAGCTCGGCGTTGTTTTTTGTCTCGCTCCAGAGGGCGAGAAAAGCGGGGTGGGTCGCGTCAGCATCAGTGGCTCGCCTGCGCAGCGCCGCATGTTGGACACTGCATGGCGTCGTTCAGCTTTTGAACGATGCATTCGTCGTGGAACTGGTGGCCGCAGCTCAGCGTCGTCGTGTAGCCCGCTCCGGCACCGCTGCCGCTAGACGAGGCTGCGCCCACCAACGACGTCCGCAGCGCGTGCTCCGCTGCGTCGTCGCCGCCGCGACTGCTGCCGGTGTTGCTGTGTGGCTCGGCATCGAGGCTGCTGTCGCAGAGCGCGCACACAGAGCTCTCGAGGTCCGTCGAACTGGTGGTGTCCTCGTCGTCCGACGTGAGCGCGAACGAGTCGCTCGAGCACCATCCGGCACTGTCGAACGCGCGCTGGTGCTGCACCGGGTGATCCTGCGCGGCGTCCTGCAGCACGAACCGCAGTAGCTCGGTCGCGACGCTGTCGACCACGACCGCGCACACGTGGTTCGCGCGGCTCAACAGGAACGTCTGCAGCGCCGCGAAGCAGCGCAGCAACCCGTCGCGGCGGCGCGCAGCGACGCGTGCGCTCGCCGAGTGGTCGAAGAAGGACTTTTTGGGGATGTAGCTCTTGACGAACGTGTAGAGCCACGGGCACTCGGCGGCGCAGAAGTGGCCGTGGTCCATGAGCTTGAGCAGGCGCTTCTGGAACGCGCGGTAGTCGTCAAACGAGCGGCTCAGCGACCACTCGGCGCCCGCGCGCGGCTGCAACAAGAGCCGGTAGTGGAGGGCGCTGTGACGCACGAGGTGGGGGCCAATCGCGACGACGGTGGAGGCTTTGGCGCCGACGATGGTCATCGAGAGCACAAGCGGCTCGAGCCATGCGACCGACGGTGGTAGCGACGCGACTACTGAGCTGCGCTTGCGGCTCAGCGACGCGCGCGAGGGGTTCATGGCTGATCAGCCTACCGGATTTCTCGAACAGCGCCGCGGCGTGGCGTCCCTGAGCCCAACGAAGCGAGTCTTAAGTGTCGCCGAGTGCGACCTTGACCAAGTTGTTGACAAGTGCGGGGTGAACACCAAGTAAAAAGGATGTCACGTTGACCGCCGAAAAGCCGTAATCATAAAGCGTAATCGAATTTGCGAATTAGCAAAAAAAACAAGTTACAAAATTTGTCCACATTTTTGCTCTAGCAAAAGTAGCGAAAAATGTTAGGAGCAAAAGTATCCTTATGGTCATTTTGAGATTACGGTATTCAGCACCCCTCAGACGAAGATACCGGTAGGGAAGTCGGTATTTCCCTTTTTCAGCTTCGCGGTGAGATGGGCGAAGCGTCATATTGAAGTACAGTGCTTCGCCGCGAGATCTTCGCGAAATCGCGAAGCTTATGTCAATCTTCGCCATCCAGCTTCGCGGGCCAAAATGTCGGCAACATAAGCTTCGCCGATCTTCACCGATCTTTCAGCACTGATTAGTCAAAACGGAAGGGGATTTCGGCTAGAAATTTATCCGGAAAAGTGGTGATATCCGGAGCATATCCACAGCACGAGCGCGCCGCGAACACCACTCCAAGAACCGCAGCGCGTTGACGAAGCGCTGAGCACCGACTCGCCATCGCCACGCCCGTGAACGTGTGCTTGTCAATGAAGCAGGAGCTCGCCTCGATCGACACGACGCACGCTGCAGCTCGCCGCTGACGCCGCCAAGCCAGCAGCTTCTCGCCGCGGTTGTCGCCAAACCAGCAGCGCGGCACTGCGGTCGACGCCGAGCAGCAGCTTGCCGCAGCCGCCTCCAAGACAGCAGTTTCTCGTCGCAGCTGCCGCCAAGACAGTAGCAGCTCGCCATTGCCACCGACACGCCAGCAGCTTCTCGTCGCAGCTGCCGCGGAGCCAGCACAAGCTTGCTGTTGTTGCCGCCACGCCAGCAGCAGCTCGCCGCTGTCGCCGCCAAGGCTCAGTTCGCCGCTTCCACCACCAAGACTCAGCTCGGCGCAGCTGCCCCAAGCCAGCAGCTCGACGCCGCTGTCGCTGCTAAGCCGGCAGCATCTCCCCGCCGTAGCCGTCCGCGAAGGGCAGATGCTGCACTCCGTGGGCGCATTATCAAGCAGAGCCACACCAACGTCAACGGCGCGGCACAGCAACCATGAGCGTGCCAGCCGCTGTTGAAGACGCCACCGAGCAGATGGACGAACTGGGTAGCCGTTCGAGCTGGTTCCGCCGACGAAGATCGAGACCTCTGTCATCTTCAAGTGGGGTGTTCGGGTTCAGCACCTGGAGCGCGACGAGCTCGGGCGGCTGTGCTTGGGCAGCCAGACCTGCCGCGAATGGTGGGTGTTTATCCCGCTCGACGGAGGCAAGACCAGCAACGCCTCTAAGCACCTCAAGGAGACGCATGGCGTCGGCAGCACGAAGACCGCCGGCGAGGAAGACCTCAAGCGAACTCAAGAAGAGGAGATCGAGCTACTCAAGTCAAGTCCGCTGTACAGCAAGGACAAAGGGCGGCTGTAAGTGCTCATGTACACGCGTGTGTTGGTGTTCGAGAACCTACCGTTCCGGTCTGGCGAGTCGAACGAAATGGGAGTACTCGACAACATCGTGCTGAAGGACGGCTTCAACCTGGCTATCAACGCAAGCAAGATGAAGCACGCGATTGTGGAGCTGTACGCCTTCTCCAAGCGCGAAGTGCTTCAGCGCCAAAGGCAAAGCCAGACACCCGGGGTGCCAAGCTTCACGCTCGTAGCGGACTTCTGGGCGTGTTCCGTCCAAGCCGCAAAGTACCTGGGCGTGCGCGTCTATTTCGTCGATTTCAAGTGGAACCTGGCGTCGATGCTTCTTGGTACACACCGCTTCAATCCAAGCTTCAGTGAGCGCAAGTGAGTGGTCCAGGGACCCTTTCGCCGGTGGCTGGACCAGATGCTGCTGGTCTTCGGGCTCGAGCGCAAGGACGTGTACGGCGCGATGAGCGATGCTGGGCCCGACGTCAAGCGGATGATGTCCAAGGAACTGGAGCTTCAGTGGGAGCGGTGTATCGCTTATATGACCAACGCCGCTACAAAGTACGCGTTTGGACTGGAGCCGAGCAAGTCCAGCCACAACCCCGAAGTCTCCGAGCTGATCGCACAATGCGGCGCATGATCCGCTTGGTCAAGACGGCGGACTCGATGGGTTCGCTCTTCGAAGCGTTGTGTCAGCTGGAGGGCAAGACAGCCACGACATCGCTCCTCGATTTTCAAGCACATCGATTCCTAGGCCTCACACGTGTCATGGAGCGCGTGCTCGGCAAGTGGGAATCGCTTGAGAAGTGGTTCGAGATACGCGCGCAGACGCACCGGCCGCAGCAGACGTCCCCGCTGGAGGGAAAGCGAGACACTCTCGCCCAGCTGCTCTCTCTCTCTTCTACAACCGGTCACGGACTTGAGCTCGGTGAGCCAGGCGGAGTCGCCCATGCAGGTTCAAGCGCTCCTGACACTGTTTCGCCTACGGATGTTTGTGCTGAACCCGAGAGCCCCTCAAGGACGTCCGCTGGAAGCGCAAGTCCGACGCGTACTTCTCGCTGAACGACTTGAAGCCTGCCGTGATCAAGACGCGGCAGCTGCAAGCGGAAGCTCTCGACTCGCGCTTCTTCAAGCGGTACACAGATGGCGCTGCACGGCTCAGCTCATCCTATGTCTTTGAGACCCAGCTGTTTTGCACCCGCAGTTCAAGAACCTGGACGCGACTCTTGGCAAGGTCGTTCGGTTCTGCTGTGTGAGCCGCAGGATCCTGCCTGAAGCCGCCACCCGCATCACCACCGACACGGTCAAGCGAAAGGCGATCGACCGCGTACGTGGGTTGGTGACGGCAATCGCAGAGCGCCAGGCTACTCCTCCAACAACCGACACACCACAACAGCCGACTCCGTCGAACCTTGCAGGGTTCGATGATGCTGTCACGTACTTCAGCATGGCTGAGCCGCCTCCGACAGCGTTTCCAGTGACCGAGGGTCAAGTCGAAGAAGAACTCCAGCGGTGGATGTCCGAGCCAGCAGTGTTCACCAACCAAGCGCTTCGCTATTGGAAGCAGGAGGATGAAGCGCACAACTACAAGCTTTTGCAGCTAGTGGCGAAGGTGGTGTTCGCAGTTTCGTGCTCTTCCGCGCTGATAGAGCGAGACTTCGGGCAGAGCGGGTGCATGGTGACACCGTCGCGGTCGAGTCTGAGCGCCGAGAGCGTCGAAATGTGCTCGTTTGTGAGCGCAAACAGGACATACGTCGACCTCCGTCACTGCGACAAGATTGAGGCGAACCAAGTTGGCAGCAACATTCCGGTTCACTTTCTTCTTGGGTCGATTGACAATGACGAGGACGACGTCGCCGACTCCCAGCTGTCTGAGATCTTATCATCCGTAAGCGTCAGCCAGGAACTGTGATCGAAAGTTTGTGATCCATAACTATGCATGTTTACGCGAAATGAATGCAGCTTCGTGCCCATGACTTACTACTGGCTCGTGTACGCTCGCTCCAGCTCACGACGTCTGCGCTGCACGTCCCTGGGAAGCTTTGTCTTGGTCTCTTGGTTCTTCTTCGTCTCGCGAATGCGAGCTTGCTCTTGGAACTTGACCAAGTCCTCCTGGATTGCAGCGTACTTGTCGAGCTGAGCCTGGCATGCCTTGAAGATGGCTTCCAGCTCTCTGATCGAGTCCCCGCGGTTGTGCTGCCTTGGCGGCTGCGCCACTTGCGCACTTGGCGCAGCTGTGGCGGACGTCGTGGTCGTCGGTGTCGGCAACAACCTCGCACCCAGTGTCGGCGCGGTGCTTGGATTTGACGTCGGCTGCTGGACCGGCGTCAGTATCGACTGGAAGCCGACTACGTTCGATCCAGAGCGTGCAAAAACGCCCGCACGGTGTCGGCCACGCAGCCGGCAGTTCGAGCGCTCACGTCAGACGACGCGAATTTGTTGTCGCCTGTACCCGCGGCTCGCCCGTCGATACTTGCGGCCCTGACGCCGCTATCCGCGGCCGCCCCGGTGCTACCGGCGGCTCCGCCGTCGCTGCGGTCTCCGGTCGAACAGCTTTTCATCGCTGCAGGCTCTGCCTTTGCTCCGCTCTCGTATGAGATCAGCGAGGGTCGCTCCAGCAGCGCGAGCGAGATCTGCTTGCGGATCTCCTCGATCCATGTCGCGTCGAGCGCCGGAGGGTTCTCCATTTTGACAGTCGCCATCTTCTCCGAGATCATTGTCTTGAAGCGCGGGTCCACGTTCATCGCACGAGCGGAGGAGTACTGCTTCGCCGAGCCGTCGGCGATCTCCTGAGACTTTGCGCACCGAAGCGATGCGTTTCTCCAGCTGCTGTTGAAAGCGCCCCATCGCGTTCAATAGCGCTGACTAGACGATCCGCGCTGATCCTCCGACCTGGACCACACGAACGCGCTCGATCTCCCGCTGTACTTGCTCAAGCAAGCGCTTCTCCATCTCATTTAAGTGCCGCACAATTGCATGCGTCGCGGTGGCTTTCGCGTTCTCTGTCGAGACCTTCTGGATCTCGATCAGCGCCGTCTTGGACAGTTCGTGCGGCACCATCTCGAGCTGCGACTTAGTCGTTGCAATGGTGGAGTCCTGCTGGGCGAATACAGCCGTCTCGATGCGTTGCTGCAGCCCTCGTTCAGTGGTCTCTTGAAACAAGCAAACCAACTGGAGCGCCTCGTCGCCACTGGTGTTGCGTTCGATCAGCTGCCCATTCAACTTCTCCATGGCCGCCACCACCTCACGGTGTATGTGGTCCTCGGCCTTAGACACGAACTGCACGAGCTTGTCTTGGACGTTCTCCACCACGCCGGTCTTCTCCGTCTCAAACAGCTCTCACTCGAACGACTGCAGCTGCGGGTGGAGCTCATCAGCAGCCGCTAGCACCCTCTTCTTTGCTGTATCCTCGATTGGGACGAGCGCCATCGAGATCCCTTCCTCGATCGTGCTGTGCAGCCCTGCCTCAAGGTCCCGCTTGAGGCCGAGGTTGGTCGTGCGGACGAGCTCTTGGTTCGTTGCGAGGATCTGGGCGCTTGAGTCGGCGAGAGGTGCCTGAAACTGGAGCTCGGTGTTCGTTTGGATCGCCCGCTGCGCCTCGGCGTACGCCTGGAAGATCGAGAGCACCTGCTCGTGATTCACGCTCTGCTGGTTGTGCAGTGTGATCTGCGCACCCACGAGGACTTGAGCCTGACGACGAAAGTCGTCCAGGATGCGCTCAACACAAGCCCCATACTGCTTCTCTGTGATCTGCATCGTCGTCGCCAGCTCACCGCCAGTGTTGCTGCTGCCGTGCACGACCATCTGCGTCTCGCTGCTCATGTCGACCTTCTCGCTACTCTGCTGGATTGATGCAGTGTCCATGGGCGTCAAGGGGGGGGCTGGGAGGGGGACTGTTGCGGCTGCGACTGGAGCTGGTAAGATGCGATTTCCTCGCTCTCTTGCCCTTTGCAGAAATAAATTACGATTTGCTTTCTCCCAATCAGTGGCGACTGCGGCATTTATCCAATGCATCGCCACGGTTCGCGAAGTTGAAACAGTTGATGTGGCTGTGATGTGGTTCTTCTAGCCACTTATCTCCGACAGGCGAGAACAACTGTACTGCGAGAAGTCGTTTCTCGCAGTACAGTAATTCGCGGGGTTTTACCGGAAGTCGACTTCCCCAAAACTTCGTCCGAGGGGTGGTATTCAGTGAAGCACACCACAAGATACCTCGTTATGTTCGCTAGCCATTGGGCCGGTAAGTACGTATATTTTGGATTTTCAGATTTTGGAGTTGAAATCCTTGACAAATTTAGATCTTTCAGATGATGCTTTTAACACCCAGTCTCTGACTCAAGGAGGCCAGAAATTTCCGATGAAAATAAAAACATCATCAATTCTTATCCATTCAGGACAAAAATTTGTGTGGAGGTGTTCCTGATGGTGGAGGCATGGACGTACTTGTTTGCAACCTCGTCGAAGCACCCAGAGAGGCAGCATTTGAATATTACGTTTTCTCCGAATCTTGAAAATTACCATTTTGAGGCATCTGTTAGTACAAAAATACAAATTATTGGAGTCTGTAACAAGTTCATCGTATTCACCGTTATGTCAGGGACATGCGGTACGCCCTGCTTGCTTTGGTCGCTTAAACTGAGTCCGCGAACTAGCATGGAGAGAGGCTTGTACGTCCTGGATGCTATATTTTGCAGAATGGTGAGATATTATCTGAACTTATGCACTTTCTGTAACATTTTTCCATATATAGTGCATTATCGTCAAGTTGTGTGCCAAAATTACAAGAATCTCGATGTGCCGCCAAAGTTATAAGTTTTTGAAATCGTCATAGCTCTGCTCATACGCGCCAGACAGAAAATGTGTTTGAATGGCCCTGATCGCAACTCAAAGAGCTTTCAGATGAATGTCTAACGTCGCTGATCCGAGACATATTCAAAAAGTTTTTTCGCATTTAAAACTTTGTATGGGGCTTTGCCTCCTTGACTCAGAGACTGGGTGTTAAGCGTTTGTCTTAGGGCGTTTGCCGCTTCTTAAAACAAGTGGCAAAACACATCTGTAAGGCATTCAAAACGTGTCTAATTTGGAGGATATCCACACATCACAAATTTTCTCAAATGAACGAATTAAATTGATTTACATTTTTGTCATTTTTCTCGGCTTTGGATGTTACCTATGAGTTTGAAGGACTCTAGCAAATGCCTCAAAAAGGCAGTACCATATTCCTCGCTTGTTACCCCGTCGTTCATAACAGATAGCAAATCAAATCCTTCTTAGTGACGACAGTTGTCAACGTCACTTATAAGAGAAGGTCGAGACCACCCCTCAACATTTTGCCCACCGCTGTTTTTTTTTCTTTTTGGCTTACTAAAAATTGGTTTTAGTATTAAAAACATCAAATTATTTTTGAGCTCTCTTGCAGTTCCTGAATATTTGGCAATCAAAGGTGCTTTTGCTGTTGAAAAAGCATGAAAAGATATCAGCCCCAACTCGATTTTGGCTTGAAATGCAAGTGTTGTGGTTCGTGTCTTTTTTTCTCGACAGATGTTTGAAGTCATCTCACACACATTTATAAGCGAAGGAATACGGTAAGTAAGGTTAAGGGCTCGCGTTTAGAATACTTTTGCTCCAGGTGGTCTCAAATAATTTTAGGTATAGCATATTTCGACATTTTTGACTCGCTCAACAGACGACATCAATTTTGTCTGCGGTGAGAGCAAATAGGCCAGGTTGTATTGGAGAAGCCTCCGGATCTGTCTATTGTGTCAACTGTTTTCTGAACGAAGCAATACTTGTTGCTCAGCGACACGGCGTAATGTATTAACTCTGAGGTATAAAATGAAGAGTTATTATTTTTCATTTTTAAAACTGACCATACCAATATCAAAAGTATTTTGGGGTGAATACTTGACGCTCATACACTTTGAACTATAAAATCTGGCATATATGATATAATCTGAAAAGTAGAATCCAGCATAGATGATACAAGCAAACTACTCCGTTTTGGAAAAGTCGTGATTCCACTCTTCACTCTTGTCCGGAGAAAGTGGCGATATTTTTGTGTTGACTTTAGTATGAGGCGAGTGTTGATATCGTCAAGAGGGTCAAAGAAAATTCAACACGGTGCGAAATTCTGTCAAATGTTTAGTTTTCGTCCATTTTTGCTGTTATCGAATACGGTGCTGAATAGACGATGTAAAAGGGCCGTGACACTCCATCTAATAGAGGATACTGGGACGAACAAAGGCGTACGTCTCTTTTGCTGCCAAACCACAAAGCGGCTAAACGGTATCGATTTTCTGTCAAATCACCACTTTTTCAGGAACGGAGTAGAAACTTAAAAAAGATAAATTTAAACAGCTCCACGACTTTGATGTGGCTCTTAAGATGGATTTGCTTTATGCCTGTAAAAACGTTTGATCATCAATCTCTGTAAGAAGAGGCCCATTTTTTGGCGATTTTTATGCTATCATCTTGAACGTCGCCGGTTTGTGCTTTCATCGAAGCAAAAATTATGCAATCGAAAGAGCATGTCAAATTGAGACTTCACACACGAGTCTGTCTCGATCAAAGCATTTGCCAGTCCACGCGGACACCTTCAAAGATTTTGCTTTTATTTTGAGAATGATCTATATGGTTTGCTGAATTCGTGAATATAGCCATGCTGTAAATATTGTCTTGAATATAGTTTTAAAAAAATGCTTTCTTGCCTGAAATCATCTATCCTGGCAGCGGCCACCTCCCGAATAAAAAAATGGGGAACCGACGGAGCGGGATATCTCCAAGACCACGCCTATCAAACAAACGAACCATTGGTCAGGTTCGTCAAACACACCTTCCTTTCGCTCGCTCTCTCTTTTTCTCTATTGTATTCGTATGTCCTTTCGCATGTACCCTTGTAAAAAGAAGAGAGGTTATCTTCAAAAGGGATAAATTGGAGGTGAATCTGCGCTTTTGAACCCAAATGTTTACGTTTTCCCTGCGTATGTATGCTGCTGTCCCAAAGAAACTGTTGAAAATTGCAAAAATGGAGCGTTATAGTCCCTTGTTGGGACGGACACCGGACAACTCCAAACCCATATATAAGTTTTAAGTGTGTCCGGTGTCTGTCCTCGAGACCAATAACATCTGTTTTTGCAATTCCAAATAGTTTCTTTGGAACAGCTGCAGAACACGCATCAATACCATTAACATTTGGGTGCAAAAAGGTGATTTGTCGTCCTCTCCCTTGTGAACAGAAATTTCTTACAACAACATTTATTCAACAGTGCGTATGGTAAAACCGGGGAATACTGTTAGTAATGTAAAATTTTATCAGCCATGTTCTCAGCTTTTTTAAGCGGAGATGAATAAATTTTCATTTTTGTGAAGCGAGTTACAGTTAAATTGTATGAACTTCTGAGTGTTCGAGTGTGCATGGCTCGATAAGATTGGTTGAGTGAGCGAGCAAGTGACCAAGAGAGGAATAAAAAGAGATAGCGGAAACAGAGAAGAGTAATTGTGTGCACACATGACACCGACTGGAAAATGGAGACGGCGAGTTCGAATGTGAGAAAGAGATAGAGCATTTGCGAGCAAGAGAGAGAGAAGAACTTCGGTACACTACGAAACAACTAAAATAAGTTACGGTAAGCCGGGAGGAAGTGAGAGATATACCGAGCAATTCAAATAGTGGAACAGGAGTGAGGAGGATTGTGTGTATGTGTATTTTGGATAAAAGACGGAGAAAAAGAGAGGGAGAGAGAGGGGGAATGAGGGAAGAAGTTACCGTGGAATGGGGATATCTCCCAGGGCGAAGGCCCGGGTAAGAGCCTAGTTATGTATATATATACAGGCACGAGCGCGAGTATGGAACGGTAAAATCTCGTCACTCTGTGGCTTGATAGATCAGATATGAGAGAAATCTATTTAAAATTTGAATGGATTTCGACTTTGATGTTATATTTTTCTTCCCAATACAATCCCCCATCAAACTCGCTACAAATCAGGCGTTTCTTACTCGTGCTGTGCCTTTAGATGTATTCCGATTCCGTCCCTCGCATACTTGAGGATTTGCGGATCGGAATGCGCACTTGAAGCAAGTAAAACGAAAAATCACTTTCCGTTGTCCACCTACTCCACATCAAAATATCAATCGTGAGAGGATCCGATTCATTTGTGACGAATTTGCTTTGTTTGCTCTCTTCACTTTCGGACTCCTCTCGTAGAGGAGAGTGTCGAGAGTATGGACGGGCCATCTTCACAATGGGCGGTCCGGCTGGTTGCGATGTGTGTGCGGCCGACCACCAGCACGTTCTGTAGCAGTGTGTGCTCGTTTGCTTCTCGATGCGCGGCGGTACACTGCACTGCAGTGGCGTCGTCATCGCCACCCACCCAAGTCTCGAAATCCAGCGTCGATTGCTCTGATCGGTGCCTAGCTGCGCCCTTGTAAAGTTCTCAGAGGCTGCCAACACCTCGCACGGCCACTTTCGACGGCGCGCAGCCCAAGAAGGTTGTGCCACAGGTAACTGAATACCCGCTCAGCTGTCCAGCGCTGTAGCGGCAGAGCGCGACGTCGTTGCTCAGTCATGTACCAAGCTTTAGCTGATGGCACGCCACCGCCAGTCGGTTACTTAACTGGCACGCGTCAACGATAGAGATCAGATGGACGGGTGGATGGTTAACTAGTGGGTTGATGCACTCTCCAAGAAGCGTTGATGATAAACTATACCACAAATACTGGGCGACAAGCCAAGCAACATATGTACTACGAGTATTAACCCTCCAGTCCCCAAAGTTGTATCAACATGTAAAAGGCAAGGCTCGAGAACGTCTTTTTCCATACAAACATCACGACAAAGTCGCTTTTGCACGAAAACGGTCAACATTTTCGCTCCAGACGCACAGAGTTAGATGGGGGGGGGTTGCATAAAGACAGACTCACAGGGATGGGACGAAAGCATGCGAATACAGCTCTCTCGTGCTCGCGCTAAAATTTAAATGGTTGGGCGCCAGTGCGCCATGCGAGAATTTGCGTGGCGGCAGGTAAGAAAAAGGCGGTAGCTGCGGGGGGTAAGAAGAAACAGACGTCAAAGGCGACAGGGGAGTGCGAGCACGAGTAGCGCGGTCGTGACGAGCACAAACGGTGCGGACGTGACGCCTGTGAGTGGCTTAGACGCGCCGGGGCGACTGCGAGTGGTGCGGACGTGACAAGCACGAGTAGTGAGGATGTGACGAGCAGGAGCGGCGTGGACGCGCCAGCGACGACTGCGAGTGGCGCAGGCATGGCAAGCACGAGAACGGACGTTGCGGCGGGCTGCTTGTTCCCAATAGCAACGACAGCCACACTTGCGCAAGCGTCAAGCTCGAGCGGCGCGAACGACCGACGAAGCGCGCGACCCGTGGTGCGTGAGCCGCAGTGCGATGTTGCAGATGCAACGTTCGGGTGAGTGACGATGTTGTACTTGCAACATGCCAGGTTGATGTCCCGGGAGGGCCGCTGGGCAGAAGCTGCGAGCCCAGTCCGCGAAGCAGGAGAAGACGGCGACAGGCAGGTAGACTGCGGTGGCTGGTAAGAAGCGAGTGATGGCGGCGGGTAAGAAGTAGCAGCGATTATGAGCGGCGTGGACATGTTAGCGACGGCTGCGATCGGCGCAGATACGAAGGTGACGAGCATAAGTCGTGCGACCAATGCGGGCACTAGCTGCGCGGAAGTGGCAAGCACGAGCGGCGTGAGCACGCAGGCGACGACTGCAAGAGGCGCTGTCTGGAAGGGCACGAGAGGCGCGTACTCGTCTGCGACTACTGGGAAGGAGGCGGTGTTAGTGTGCGTTGGGGCTCGCGCGTGAGGAATGCGTGTGATGTGTGTCTCGCATAAACTTGCCCCCCCCCCCCCCCCCCCCCCCCCCCC